>JAEMWC010000540.1:130000-147500 GCA_016490735.1 Pachyseris speciosa | reverse complement strand
CTATGTATTATCTTCCCTCCCATATCCCAGAGGTTTGCTGAAGGAAATCAATTCTCTGCTTTACGGGTTTCTGTGGGATGGTAAAGGTGATAAGATTAAGAGGACTCAAATCATAAATAAGTATGATGAAGGCGACTTGAAAATGGTGGACATTGACAGCTTTAGTAAAGCCCTTAAAACAAAATGGGTAGTAAATTATCGCAATGATGATAGTCATGGTAAATGGAAGCTGTTTTTTGAATATTTCTTGCAAAAACATGGCGGTAAGATGCTTTTCCAGTGTGATCTAAAGAGCGAGGACGTTCCTTTGCTTAAACTGCAGAACGCCTTCCTAGAGGAGATTGTGCAAATTTGGTCGAATATCAATTATACCGACGAGGAGCAGGATTTCGGTAATTCATGCATTTGGTACAATTTGTTGATAAGGATTGACCACCGCCCCTTCTTCTACCAATCATGGTTTAATGCAGGGGTAAAGTTGGTTAAGGATTTAACCCTTTTCGATCCAAGTGGGTGCTATTTATTTCACCAGATTTTGGGCAATAAATGGTCTGGGGCTCTTAATTTCTTCATATATGGAGTTATTATGAAAATATCTGCTGTCTTGAAATACTGGGGACCCAGGCTTTAGAGTCACGTGATGCACCCGAGTGGCTGTTGTTTGTCGAGTGAGTGGAATCGCTTGACTGAGGTGCAATTGTCAGTTTTAGAGTGCTTTTCTGAGCCATTTTCCTCTGCAGAAGCCCCCATGCTGGCATCATTAAGCTAGAATGTGGGTAAAGGCAAGCCTTTGAAAGAAACCAGAGGTATGCGGTTTTATGTTGATGGAAATGCCAAACACGCTCTGTTGTGATGATGGTGGCTCGATATGGAACCTGTCTCTCTTGTCTTTCTGCAAGTGGATTCCGGGAGCTAACGAGGCAATGTGGGCTAGTTTTGACCGCTAAAAATACTCATCGATGCAACATTTTGCTGGTAGCACCGGGTGGCTCAGCACTTATCGAAAAACTATGAAATGAACTGAAGGAGAGTTCTATGCTCGCTGCGTGGTTGCAGTTCCCAGAATTCTTTTCGGCCGTGAACGAGTCCAGTTAAGACACAAGATTGGATCTCAGAAACGGGCTGAAACGTGGCAGGCAGAAAATGTGAGAGAAACGTTTCATAGCAGATACTAAGGAGAGAGCTTGAGGTTTGCTGTAAATGTAGAATCTTGATATTTGGGCAGTTTTTCTTATTAAAAAGTTGGCCACAAAAATATGTAAATTTTGGTGTTATTCTCTGGCCAAAAAACAAGCATTTTGGGCTTTGCTGTTAAACGATCGGTGATATGCAGCGGAATTCTGGTATTGCAGTCGTTATTTTTAGCTTTAATGATTGCTAAAACACAGTTGGTCCTATTCACACAATTATTATGACGTTCTGACAAAATTTAAACAAGAAATAAACCATAAAAGGGAAGCAGTATTTATCGTCACATATGTGTGAGGTTGGATGGAAAAGAGTTAATGGATACTGATGGTACTTTCCTAAAATATAATGCCTTCCTATCGAAATATAAAGCGAAACCGAGTGAATCGTGAGCGTAAGATCTGCAGGCAGCGGTACTACAACTCCAAAGTTAGCCAGCTTAAGGAGTGCAAACCGTCTGCTTGGTGGAAAGAAGTTAAAAAACTGAGCGGCATGTCATCGGCCGTCAGGGACTCGGACGAGCTAATGAGATCATTACAGCACATAAGTGAGGAGTCTCTCAGTGCCTCGGATTTGGCCAATCTGATTAATGATACTTTTCTCTCCCCAATGCAAGACTTTACACCGTTAGCTGCTGAAACTTTCCAGCAGCCGTAAGACCATTCCACCGCGCAGCCATTTGCCGTTACTGCGCATGCTGTTTACCTTCAGCTGGCTTCGATCAACCCTAGGAAAGCGTCCTGACCCGACGGTATTCCAGCATGGTTGCTAAAGGAAAATGAGGATCTCCTCTCTGATACGGTGACAGATATTATTAACAGCTCTTTTGCTGAAAGACGCCTACCACCTTCTTGGAAATCTGCTGATACCGTGCCGATCCCAAAGCAGAAACCAATCAAGGACGTAAATAAACATCTGCGCCCCATCTCGTTAACGCCCGTTCTCTCTAAGGTGGCGGAGGAGTTTGTTGTTGCGAATCACTTGCGACCATCAATTCTCAAGAAAATCGGAGACAACCAATTTGGGGCTATCCCAGAATCCTCAACAACGCATGCGCTAATCAGTATGGTGCACTCCTGGACCAAACGCACGGATGGCTCAGGATCCACCGTCAGGGTCGTCTTATTCGATTACCGGAAGGCTTTCGACTTGATAGACCACACGCTTCTCGCTGGGAAACTGCTTGCCCTGAATATGCCGATTGGCGTATCGTATTGGATCATCGATTTCCTTACAGACCGCACGCAGAGAGTCAAGTTGGGAGAAGATTGCTTGTCTGAATGGAGGAATGTACCGGCAGGGGTGCCACAGGGAACCAAGTTCGGGCCGTGGCTGTTTATTCTTATGATTGATGACATCAACACCAGTAACACGGAACTGTGGAAATACGTGGACGACACAACTATTGCAGAGTGTGTTGACAAGAAGGAAGTTAGCCGTATCCAATCTGATGTGGAGGAATTAATCGCTAAGTCTAACCAAAACAAGTTCCAGCTAAACGAGTCGAAGTGTAAGGAACTACGAATTTCGTTTGCTAAATCAGCCGTGGACTTTGCTCCCATTGTCATCAACGGGAAAACAATAGAGGTAGTGTCCACTGTTAAGTTGTTAGGTCTAAATATATCATCTGACCTCCGGTGGAACTGTCATGTTGCAGAAATAAGTAAAAAAGTAGCGAGCCGGTTATATTTTCTTAAACAACTGAAGCGAGCGAATATTCCCGTCAAAGATTTGCCAATCTTTTATTTGACCTGTATACGCCCAGTAATGGAATACGCATGCCCGGTGTTTCACAACGCGCTTCCCGCATATTTATCCGCTGAGCTAGAACAGCTACAGAAGCGCGCTTTGCGAATTATTTTTCCGTTTGTTCCATATAGCGACGCATTACATCAAGCCAACTTGGAGACGCTCTCTCAACGCAGGCAGTCTATCACAACTAAGCTTTTTGATTCCATCACTTGTAACCCAAACCATAAATTGCATGAGCTCTTGCCACCTCGTAACATTTGTGAATACAATTTAAGACGAAAGAGGAACTTTAATGTCCCCCTGGCTAAGACGAAGAGACTTACGAGCACTTTTATATATAGCAACTGTGATTAAATTTTTAGCTATATGTATATTAGGTGTATATAGGGATATGTGTATATTTTCTTATATCTCTCTTATATTTCTCTTACTTTTTATTAGATTTTATTATTGTAACGATTAATCTAATTCAGCCTTTGGCTGCGATTTTGATCTGAATAATCTATCTATCTATCTATCTATCTATCTATCTATCTATCTATCTATCTATCTATCTATAGAATTAAGACCAATTTTCTCAGCTATCATGCTGTTTTATCAGCTTTAAGAAGCTACAAAGAGACCTTTTCTCCACATCTTAACAAACTGGAGAAAAAGTAGAAGAGCCAAAACCCTCAGTTCCAGATATGAAATGTAAGAAAATCTACAACATGCTTATTCAAAAGAAGGTTACCCCACCAACACGAAGCCAAATAAAATGGTTAGCTGAGGATGCTCTACTGGATTCCTTTCCTGTTAATTGGAAGCAAACCTATTCCTTGCCCTTTTTATGTACGAAAGAGACAAAACTTAGGGCTTTTCAATTCAAGTTTCTCCAACGGAGAATCGCAACTAACGACTTTCTTTACAGAAATGGGATCCTCCCGACTAACCTCTGCACGTTTTGCGGAGAAGTCCTAGAAACTATCATGCATCTTTTTTGGAACTGCGAATACAGCCAACTCTTTTGGAAAGAGGTCCTGGCATGGATAAAAGACAAGCTTTTTCAGTCTGAGGGTCACTCTCTTTCCTGCCCCATCTGCCTCGGTTTTGTGAGTGAATCTCCTGACCCACTGGTTCAACATCTTCTTATTGCTCGACACTATATATATACTTGTAAACTTAAAAATACGACTCCAGCGCTGACGGTTTTTATAGAACTTGTTATAAACAGCGCCCGAATAGAGAAAAGGTTTGCTTTTGAGACAAATGCCCTCGTTATATTTGAAACGAAATGGTCTCGGCTGGGTTCCTTCCTCTCTTCCAGACTGTAGTTTGTAATCTCTTTTGTAGGTTTAGATGTGGAAAAAAGCAGTATCTGGGAGGGGGAGTGTAACTTGGGGAAGTAATGCAGTAACGTGTCAAATGAGTTATAGTATGTAATATAAGTAAATGTTTCTAAATGTAAGTAGTATTCGCCTGTGTCAAAGTGAGATGTACTTTAGAGTGAACATTGTAGTAGAATTTATGTAAAAGTATCTAGTCTTTCCGTAGGAATGTAAGTGATAAGTGAAACGGAATAAATAAAGAGTAAAAAAAAATTAATGTTAATGAATATAGCAATGTAATCACTGGTCGTACTAGGAATGCCAACAACTCTAACTTACGACCTAATCGTGTCCGTACTTCCTTATTTCGTGACTCATTTTTCAATCGCATTGTTCCTTTATGGAACAATATTCCGTTAGATATTCGTGAAACTAAAGCTCTCTCCACCTTTAAAGACCGTCTATTTAACTACTTCTTCAATAAATTTATCGCTAATTTTGACACTTCTAGAATTCAAACATGGAAAACAGTCTGCCCTCATTGTCGCTCAATTAATAGAAAGAACTGTTGTTAATTATTAGTTCTTGTTTATGTATGTTTTAGTATAAGTATTTATTTATGGGGGCTGACCACGCTGGGACTTCGAGTCCGTACGTTAGTCTCTAATTTAGTGCCTTTTTTTTTTCACTAAATGGAAGTTACTAAATAAATAAATAAATAAATAAATAAAGTTCGCCAGGTGTGTAAATTCATTATTTATAAATAATGAAATTTCAGGCCATGAGCATAATTCTATGATTTATATATAATGTCTTTTGCTGTGCTGCGTGGATGTCATGATTTATAAATAATGACTTTCGCGACGCTTGGCAAATTCCATGATTTACAAATAATGACTTAAGCAGCGCTTGGAAAATTCCATGATTTATAAATAATGACTTTATCGGCACTTGGCAAATGCTGCGATTTAAGAAATAATGACTTGAACGGCGCTTGGCAAATTCCATGATTGATAAATAATGACTTACGTGGTGCTTGGCAAAGTCCATGATTTATAAATAATGATTTTAACGATGCCTTGCAAATTTCATGATTTATAAATAATGACTTCAGCGGCCCTTGGCAAATTCCATGATTTATAAATCATGACTTCAGCGGCGCTTGGGCGCCAACTATAAAAATATTATTTACACAATATTTAAGTGTATTTTTTTGTTATTTAGTGTTTTGCAAATATAGTCGTTTGGTAATTATAAGGGAGCTTTAGCAACGACGATGTCCAGGGCAACGAAGACATCGTTTTCAAAATATAAATTCTCGTTTTTGTAACTCTTTCGCGATTATTTCAATCTGTTTAGCTTGTAAAATGCTGGCGAACTATCCAGGGACTAAATTACTATGAACGACGTTTCAGTAAAGAGAAAAAAGTTAAATTTACCGTCACACACTCACGTTCTGGAGAAAACCTAAAATTTGGTCATTTCACGTTGTTGTTTTGCAGAGGACGGTAAACACATGTACCAAAACGCACGTGCAGAGCCATTGTTTGTGCTCATTAACCTGTTGTTTTGTGGCGTTCTCGTTGCCGTTGCCGCCCTCGTTGCTATATCCTGATATATAAATTACCAATTGCACAACCTTTGCGTGACTTTGCGATTTATAATTCGCAGTAACATAACTTCGCCATTTACAAATCCCAAGGAAGATGACTTTACGAGCAAAGTCATGTTGCTTGCGATTTACAAATCGCAAAGTTGTGTCGCTGCAATTTACCTTTTACCTTAATAGCAAATGTTCGATATCAATCGTAATTGTGTGATTTATAAATTGCAAAAAGGAAACCATTGTTTGCGGGCTCCCCGTTAGCCAGCTCAGAAAATATGGTGGAAAGCAATTCCCTGGTAAGAAGACTGTCTATTGCCGCATCCAGTGAGAGCCATTACACGGAGGCCCTAGCCACCCAAGACGAAAGGCATGATGTCATACTTAGGACGTACAGTGGAACTCTCGAAAGCAGACGCCCTAGCCCTGGGGATGCGAAAAAAGTGTGAGCGGCCACTAGGGGTGTCAGGGATAGATGGCCGCTTACGGGAGCTTGCCCACCTTATGGGAACTTAAAAACAAAGAAAACGACCTAATCGTAACCCCTGAAAATGTCTGCGGCCGTTCACGGGAATGTCCGCTTACAGGAATGTGTAAATACTGAGTTTGTATATGGGAGTTCAAAGATGTCTCCATGAGCGACTTGAAGGACTTGAACTTCGACCTCAACACCTGGGAGACCACAGTCTCAGAATGATGCATACACCAAACATACATATTTAATACAGTTGTAATCCTAGAAGACTAAACAGGATACTAAAACAGTCAGCGACGAAATAGATAAGGGGCAAAAAATAATCCTAACTAATTCACAACTAAAAATAGATTAACATGTGAAAATAAATACCTAAATTAAATTATAGGACAAATCAAAAATTGTCTTATGGTTGATCAGTTTGGAGGCAGACTATTAGTCTCCACGATCCTCCACATTCGAAGAGACACTCTAACCCAGCAGACGGAGGCAAAAGGACAGAGGTGTAAGGTCCGAAGCCAGCTGGCAGACAGGCCAGCATGTGATTTCACGTGCAAGTGTGGAAGGGACTGTCACTCCCGCATTGGTTTGACCAGCCACAAACGACACTGTACTAGAATTAGAAAATTAAACGAGACTTACCTGTAAGTTGAAGTTTGATTGAGATTTTACTGGGTTACATAATGCTGAGAGATTACATGGGATAGCAAGCGCATGCGCCACACAGTTTAAGAATACTGAATGTGTGTGTTGTCCTATGTACCCAAAGATGCATCGACGGGTGGGTGGGAGCATGGGCATGTAATCTCTCAGCATTATGTAACTCGGTATAGAATCTCAATCAAACTTCAACTTACATGTAAGTCTCGTTTAATTTTCCAATTCTATCTCGTTACTATGCTGAGAGATCCCATGAGATTTTGAAGCTGACACGCACACGAAGAAAAACCACACCTCAACAAAGTGAACAGTTTTTATTACAGTGGCAATAAACTTTATCAAAATAGTCTACTTAGCAGATAACACAGCATATGCAAAGCTGGAAACCTTAACTATCGGCTTGTTGTAGTATTTTGCAAAACAAAATTCTGCTGACTAACCAGCTGTTTTCAGGATGTCATCTAAATTAACAGAGGCTTCATGTGCAGCTGACACTGACGCTGCTCTAGTGCTATGTGGTCAAAACTTAGAAACATCTAAACTGGCCTGTGCCATAACTTGCGGCACCCAACTAGTCAGGGTATCTCTACTCACTTCTTTAAAAGGTTTCATATAGCTGATGAAAAGCTTAGATTGGTTTTCCCTAAAAGACTTAGTTCTCTTAAGATACTCCTTACAAGTTGTAACAACACAAAGGCTAGGGTCCTCAAAAGGGATAAACTTAAGCCGTGGTTATGGTACGCAGGTCTGCTTTGCTTCAATGATTAACAATAACAAAAGTATATCAAGCATGTTGATAGTCTGACCCCGCTGGCCTGAGACCAGCAACAATAACATAAGAAACTTAACGAGTCCGCTGGGTGCAAAGTCTTAAGGTAAGACAATACAATCTGAACGTCCCAAACTTCGGTATACTTTGGTGTTGGGGCCTTGGAAAAGCCCCTGCAAAAACCCTTTTAACTGTGACTTGAAACCAGTGGATTTCGACCTAAAGTAGATCCATCACCTAACAGAAAAAAAGAGGACAGTGCACTTCGAGGAGTGTTAATGGCACGTAGGAAAATCCTTTGAGTTGTTTCTCCAAGGCAGACTGACCCCCAGCCTATTTTTGAAGCATCTGTAATGAGTTTTACGTCAGGATTTGAGAGGTCAATCTGTATGTATGCTTGTCGTAGGTTTCTTACCCATCAACTAAGATCTTTTCTAGATTCTGGAGATAGTTGCATCAGTGCCTCAAAATTGCCCTCGTTCTTATGTAAGGCTTCATTTTTTATCTGTTTCAATGTTTCTGTAAAATAGAGGTCCATACTGAACTGCTGGTAGACTGGACACAAGCAGCCCTATGACTTGTGCAACTTCTCTAATGGAAACATAGCCCCTGCTTAGCAGCGTCTAGCAGGCTGAAACAACTCTGTCTGTTTTATCTGGCGTGAGATATACTCTCATGAGTATGGAGTCCAAAATAAAACCAAGGAAAACAAGTTTTTGTCATGGTTGCAGCACTGATTTCTCTTTGTTGATAACGAACCCTAGGTTCTCAAACAGGCATTTAATTGCCAGTATGTTTTGGCTGCAATCTAACACTGAGCTACCTTGAAGATAAGAGTCATCAATATAGCCAACATTCAGATGCCCTTGACTACGTAATGTACCATACACTGTCTTAAGGAGCTTGGTAATATATCTGGGTGCTGAGGACAAGCCACTGGGCAGACAAGTATACTGAAATAATTTGCCTCTCAACATGAACCGCAAGTATTTTCATTTCTCAGGTGCCACTGGCACTGTGTAATAAGCATCTGTCAAGTCGATTGAGGTCATGTAACAATTTTTTCTCATTAATTGTACAGCAAAAGATAAGCTCTCCATTTTGAAATGCTTATATTCGATAGATTCATTTAATCTTTAAGATTAAGAATCATCCTGTAAGAGCCATTCGTCTTTTTCCTTAGAGCTTCCTTAATAACCCCTTTTCTGTAATAAGGTTAATTTCCTCATCACTAATTTTAGCCTCTCTTGGATTGAATCTAATGGGAGGTAAAGTATAATGCCATTTAACAATTTTTTCTCATTAATTGTACAGCAAAAGATAAGCTCTCCATTTTGAAATGCGTATATTCGATAGATTCATTTAATCTTTAAGATTAAGAATCATCCTGTAAGAGCCATTCGTCTTTTTCCTTAGAGCTTCCTCAAAAACCCCTTTCTGTAATAGGGTCTTACTTTCCTAATCAATAACTTAAGCCTCTCTTGAATTGAATCTAATGGGAGGTAAAGTATAATGCTGAGACGGCAGCCCAATAAATTCCAGGTGACGGTGCTGTACCATGTCAAGAATCTTAAGGTCTGTTGTAATTAATTTCCATGCAGACAGAAAATATTTGAGCATGCCAGCCACTTTGATACTGACATTATGTGTAGGACTCACCTCTGAATTTTGGTGTTGTGTGCTTTTGTAATTCAAGGCTGAGACTTCTGGGCTTTCCTCTTCCCCTCCCCCTTGTACTGGGAGGGGCGATTGCAGTTTATTGACCCAGAGTAATTCCTTTTGCTCTGAAATTGGTCATGGTGTGCAGATTGCCTACTTCTTCTATAACTCTCTTTCTTGTCTCGTTGGAGTTTCGAGGTAATTCTGTTGTTGTCAGTTATATCTTTAACTGCTTTCGGCAAATCGTCACCAAATAATTCTGGATTTGAAGGTGCACAGAGATACCTATAGCTGGCATGGAGTTCTGGTGGAAGCGCTTCTCATCGACGAACTTTAAGTTCCACGTTAGCATTGGCTAACAAAAGCACTCCATCCATGAGGTTGTTTACAACTTTGTTTTTTGGGGGCATCTCCGGGGCAGTGATCAAGCTGTTTACAACCGATACGACAAGGGATTTTTGCACTTTCTGCAATTTTAAGTCAGCGGAACGTGCCTTCTCTGAAAGGTTATTCCATATTGGAAAGTTAACTCTTTTTTCGGGTAATCTCTCGCAATTATTGGACGCCAGTTAGCGTTTCTTTATTTCAGTTAGCTTGTCTTCCTCGGTTTTCTCCTTCAGTAAAATCGAGACGATAGCAGCTAAATTAGTATTGATTTCAACTCCTGTTCGTTCTGCTAAATCAAAAGCTTTCTCAAGTTGACCTAGGATGGCTTCATTCTCGGTGCTTTGACCCGCTTCATCGTTTTGTGTCTCATTGCTGCTGGTTACTCTACGTCCGACACATCTGAGTTGGTGGAGCTTGTTAACTCGTCTGGACAGCGACTTTCTTTTTACACGTAGGCAGACCGGCTGCATTTGTCCCAAGTTGTCAAATCCTTCACTCATACTCTGCGATTAGCTGGTGAAGGAATCTTTTAAAATGTCTGCAATGTTGGCAACCATTTGGGTTGACGCCGCGTCATTTCCAAGAGGGGCAGCACTTACCGGTATGTTTGCCTGTCGCTGCTATCTTTTGGGGCGCTTTTCTTCCCTGGCGGGTTTTCACGCAAGACTGTCTTGGTAGTGCCTGTGGTTGTTTTTCCACTGTCTCCCTTCGTTGAGGGTTTTATAGTTTGACTAGCTTCCCTTTTTCGGGAAAAAGAGGGATCTTTAGTCCACTTATAGACTCTGGTTTTGAGTCAAGCGAGCGCAAATTCCCGCCGCACGTGTCTGTGCCGAAACCGTAGTGTCTTTCTCTTTGCTGAGCTCGGCATTCCAGTCACTTAACAGGTCGCTCGAATCTGTTTCATTAACTGTGGGGAAGTTCCTACCTATCCCCTCATCTGGCCTTTCTGGATCCATGTTGAAGTGAACGAATGAAGGTATTTCGCGAAGAATATTGACGGACAAACAGTCAGATAAACTGCACTGTTCGACGACAAGCGTTGCACTGTTTGGCGCATGCGCTTGCTTTCTCATGGGATCTCGCAGCATGGTAACGGGGTAGATCCACCACCCAGAGTGCAACTCCATAGTCTCACCGTGAGAAGCAAGAACACGGATTTTTTTCAGCAGCAGGGAATTCTGGAAAGGACACTGGACTAATGGAGCATGAAGCCTATAGTGATAATACCGTATGCCAAGTGTCAGCAATGCTTCGTCTCGTAAGAAGTATTTAAAAAGGGTGCCTGTCTCCAAGATAAAATTGCATTTAGCAAGAGCGCGAGCTCAAGAAGAAGCGGATGCTGCTACGTCGCCTATGAACAAAAGCAAAGAGCGGAACTTAAGCGTCTTGAAGGGGAAGCAACACTGGCTAAACTTGAATGAGAAATTGAAACAAGCCTTAATGGCAAGGGAGGACTGTCACCTGGATTACTCATGTCTGTCTACATTTCTGGTTGATAAACAGTCACATTGTACCCCAGTTGCAGTCTCGAATGCTGTTGCCAGCCGAGTACAGAATCAATCAGATGTCGTTGTTGTCAAGGAAACTGCTGCCCAAGGAGATTCCTATTCTACAGAATCAGTTAGTCCTGAGGTGGTTAAGTCAAGACCTGTGACCAGTACAGAGGCACAACAGGAATCATCCATGCACCACGTGCATGTGCGTGCAATGTAACTTGCCCAGCCGCGGCTTCTGATCCGGGTCGTACTGCGCCAACTACCAACCCTGTTGCTCTTTCCCCACGTGATTGCATAGCCGCCAAGCACAGATTGAGAGAGAACTGACCCAACGTGGCTGTAAATGGATTCTCCAATCCCCGACTGCCTCGAGCATGTCCGGTGTGTGGGAACGCATGGAAAACAGTTCTCAAATCAATCCTTGGTTCACAGATGGCCACTGATGTGGTACTGCAGACGTTATTGACTGAGGTGGAACGTAACCTGAATGGTAGGGTTTTGACGGCAAACTAGGATGATCCAAACGATTTCGAACCGGTGACTCCAGCCCATTTTCTTATGCAAAGTTACTCTTTTACCACCTGCAGTGTTCAATAAGACCGACATGTACAGAAAAAGGTGGAGACAGGTTTTGGCAGAGATGGCTAAAGGAATATCTTTCCATACTCCAGCTTCGTGGCAAGTGGAAAAGGGCGCTTCCTAATCTAAAACCAAATGCGTTGGTCTTACTAGTCGTTGTCAACATTACAAGAGGTCGTTGGAAGCTTGCTAGCGTCCTTGAGGGGTACCCAGGCTCAGATGGATTAGTTAGAACAGTCAAGGTTAGAACCAAAGACGCTGTTTATGTTCGCCCTACACAGAAACTCTGTTTACTGGAAAACGATGTCATCTAACAAGCAGAAGTATGATTCCCCAATTGTGTTCGGGCTCTTAATGCGATCGCCCCAAGGGGACGGGATGTTTAGGCCTTGTTATTGGACGGACAATGGACATGACGTAATTGATCACGTGAACTAGAGCGGCATGCTGGGCTCAGTCGGGTTTTTGTGTTGTTAGTGTTCCGTGGATGGCACTCAATTTTGTATCGTGGTTCATCTAGTTTTCTGAAATGATCCTAGGAGCCGCACAGAATTGTAAGTGGACTTATTCGCCTTTTAGCTTTCATATTTTGTGGACATTTGGCTCATTGTATGTTTTTCTTTGCTTGTTTAGTTTTTTACCGTTCTTTATTCGTCGCGTCGATCGAGTCTGTCAGCACGAGAGTGCGTTGTCTTAAATTGCCAACCCTACCTGGAATGTGTGTTCTGGAATTACAGCCCGCTGGCCTCTCAGAGCCCCTACCCCATTATTTCACGTTTGGGCAAATGTAATTTTCTCCTTCCTAACTCGCTTAGTCACTTTCTGTCCATGCATCTACCTTAATTAGGTCGTCCTTAAATGAAATGACACATTTGTTAAACTGAATGTAGAACACGTTACTTTTCACCTACAGTACTATTTCAACTATTTCTTTTTTTTTTCAACCACGGGATACTGTAGTAAGCTTAATATTTCACAATTATGTTTATTCACACCCAGACTAAAAACATGGATTTGCGAATTAAAAATTAAATTAATTAGTTAAATAATTGATGAACATCGTTGAACGGTGAAAATGAAGACCACTTTGGGACTGAAAGAGGGAAAAAGATATGCAGCGGATGCGTTAAGGTAGATCGCACTGGCTTCCAGCACTTTCCAGCGCTGTCATTTTGATGTGTCATCAGTACGAATCTTTATAAGTTGTTACCTTTATAGTGGTATCAAACAAATGCCCAGTCCTTGGTGAACAAAGTTATGAATTTTTTTTCCACTGAATAGGTGGCCATAGCAATAGTACAACCCCTAATATTAGCTTTAAGCGACTATAACTCAAAAACGAGCTCGGTGACCCCCAGTTTTTATATTTGAAAGGTAATAAGTGTGTCAAGATCCAGGACAAGATCCAGGACAAGATCCAGTATTTTGCAAAGTTTAAAAAATGTAGGAGTGGATTCAGAGCCACCTCTAATTCAGATCGACCATGCAACACAGGAACTTTCTGCATCAAAAACCCCTTTGGCTCCGTGATCAAGGGGCCAACAGTCAAGAGATCCATGCTGCCATCATTTCAACCATTTTTGCTACAACCGTGTCGTAATAAAATCGTTTACGGCCTCCACTTTAAGCAAGATGCCGACCAAGATGCTCCACAAATTGCAAAACCACAATTCCGAAAACTGCATTGCGCCCGAGAAGGTCCGAGATACTTCGGGTGAGGAGGTCAACCAATCCGTTGGAGTACTTCACTAATCAGCAGCAGAATTGAAGATGTTGGGAGTTTTCAGACGAGCTATTACACAAATCTATTTGAAGACCTTAAAGAACTAACGATGCTGTATACAAACGAAGCGAAACGAAGCTATACTCGTACGAAAAAAAATCCCCTAATGTTAACTATATGAACTCGATCGAATACGTACGTAAACTAAACTGACAAACGATGAAAAACGACTGACTTGAATAATTATTGTCCGAACGATAATAAACACTTGATTGGTTATTGTTCTATTTTCACAGTAGGGGCGACACCTATACAATACAAAACAAGTCATACTAATTGATAGCAGGTTAAACAGGGAGCAGTTTGGAAAGAGAAAATGGCCCAGGTTTTATGTACTGGCTACGCTGTTTCCGTACCAAAAGACACGGTTTGATTGATGTATCGTAATGTCTCAGCAAGTGTTCTGTCACACTTAACTTTGGAATAAAATTGTCTCACTTTGTAACAGCTGTTGCACTTGTCACAATTTGTAATGACAGTCCCTCACCCTTTCTAATAAATAAACCTGTCGCATTGTGCAATAACATAACCGTTGTCGCACTTTGCAATAAACTAGGAAAATTAACTCTTTCTTTTAAATGTTCTGGTTATTCTCCGTGTCAAAAACTGAAGATACCTCTCCCTTAAATCTAGCTAGAACTGGGATGTGCACTCTTTGCTACGGTTAGTAATGGGCTTCATTACAAATATAAATGATTTTAAATCACGTTTCCGTGGACAAGATCACCCAGATCTTCTGGTTAACAAGGTTTTCATAGGAGTCAAATTTACGGACAGGAAGTCGGCACTCCGACAGAAACACAAAATGCGCAAGAAGATGTTGTCTTTTGTCGCACAATACAATCCATCCGTGCCTAACATAAAGAACATCTTAATGGGCAAATGGCATTTAATCGAGACTCAACCTTTGCTGAAAGAAATTTATCAAGATCTACCAATTATGTCCTACAAAAGAGGAACAGCTTTAAAAGACAGCCTAACTCTAATTTAAAGGACCAACATGACGATACCAGCAGGAGTCGTGTTAGGCCTGTCAACACTTCACAACAATAATCTATACGATTATTATCATTATAGTTGCCGACCGACTATCTGATCCAGGTTTATTACAAAGTGCGACAGGTTATTTTATTACAAAGTGTAATGGACTGTTATTACAAAGTGCGACAGTTTTTTTGTTATGAAGTGCAACAAGTGTTACTTCAAAGTGCGACGATTATTACAAAGTCTGACAGAACAGCGAGTCGATAATTCGATTGAGTGTGAAGTTTAGACATGCACGACCCTCCACGAAAGTGAGAAATCGTGTGGATTGCATAGTTTACTCTGATATTGCACTCCCTAAATACGTCGTTACAATGCCAACGACAAGAAACAACCAGTCCTAGATTGACCCCTTTTTCAATATGACTCTAAGGCTGCTGAAGAAAGGTTTTTGCTGGCTACGGTGGTGTGTCTTTTTTTTTTGGGTGGTGGTGTGTCGTTCCATACAGCCCTCCGTTCAAGTCAGGGGAAGTAACTTTGAATTACAGAGGACGAGGAAAAACACCTACCACAGCCCCCTTCCCTACCCTCCTAAGAAGACGAATATTTCAATGACCATCCTTCCCGGAGAGAAATATAAAATGTCCCAAAACAAATCTGTTATAATTGACTGCCAGGAACAACAGTTCATCGGTAGTCATATATAAAGTTCACCAGCGCCTGACCTTGTTGTCCAATTGAGGCGCGGGGTCACCAAACGCCGGTTAAAGTTTTTCCTTGTTGAGAAGAGAAGTGACCTGGTCAGTTCACACAAGACCTGCAGGATGAGTATCGGACAAACGGGCAAGCGCCATAGGGAACATTAAACTTCTGTTTTAGAACTTACAAACATTCTGACTAACTTTGAAACATCACAAAGTAGGCATGGCCAACAATTAAGTTTTGTTTCTTGAGCACACAAAGTGGATGCGCAGAAGTGAGGGAGGAGCTGACTTTTAAAGGAGGACATCCTTCCGTTAGAGTACGTTATAGGTAAAACCCTGCCGGGCCAATTGCTCATGAATAACAAAAAGGGAAAACAAACGCAAAAGTTAGGAGAAGATGATGTGATCCCTGACATAGTGGCGTGGGGGTACAGAAAGCAGAAAAATCGGTAGACAACCTTCGGCAACTATCAATGCGGTTTGAACTGCAGGGAATTAAATGAGCAACTTCAGACCTTGAGTATAAGCTAGAGACTAGTAGCTCATGATCACCTTAAAGGATAGTATTTCTCTGTCCTGGCAGGGTGGAATCGCTGGCTCTGGGTGTAATAGCATTCAAAGCAATGCACTTATGTCCAGGACTGAAAGCGTTAGCAAAAAATTGCTAACAAATCTCGAAAAATTGAGCACAAGACATTGCTAGCAGGAGTCTTCAACAAGGGTAAGAAATGTAGCAAGGAAAACAAATTTAATAAGGACTGATAGGAACGATAAATTACAAAGCTAAAGTAACAGGGATTTTTTTCCAAATGCCAAAAAGATCGTTAACAAAACTCACAAATATAGCAAGAATAACACACGCCGCAAGTTAGATGAAAGGCAGATGACAAAGGTAAAAGGCGCCATTACCAAGTCGCGAATGTAGCAAATATAGCAAAAGCAACAAGGAACTTTCTTGCAACTGCCAAAACGATCGTTAACAAAAATCGCAAAAATAGCAAAAATAACAAATTCCGCAAGTTGGATGCCAGGCAGTGACAAAGGTAAACTGAGCAGCCCTAACCAATCCGTGAATATAACATAGGTAACAGAGCAGACATTGTTCGAGGGAAGAACAAAATTCTAGACAATCTGGGATTAAAGAAACAAGATTTACGACAACTGAAGCTTCGCTTAAAGGACCCTCACACATAAGATTGCTAACAGCGTAATCTATTGCTTGGAAGTGTTTATTTTAAATAACCAAGAAACAGCTTTCAAAAACTAGTCGTGGAATTGTCATTGTGAGAGTCAGACTACTCAAGCCCCACTAGCGTTCACAAGTATATGGTGCAAGAATAGTGGACCTAGTTTGAACCAGTTGCAACAAAACTTGACTCACACGTATGACGTACTATTATTATGACAAGGTTAAGGGAGAGCGATTTTGCGTGACAACTGCTATGAGGGAAACACGAAAAGGCTAGACGTCCAAGCACACACGAAAGAAATGGAATACTTTTCAGTGTCGAGCTTCTTTTGGTTTGGCTTGCGCTTACGTTAGCAAAGGCCAGCGTAAGATAGAGAAGCATGATCTATTTATGATATTGGACAACTGCTCCAAAAACACATGAGCACCTGCTTTTTCTTGCGCTTTTTTATGAATAGTATTTGCGAAGCAGCCCTAATTTTAAATGGGTATGCCGGTTTTTTTTCAACAACCATTTTTCTAAAGCCAACGATAAAACTTGCAACTGAACATTTCAATGACCCGTTGGTCCGAAGCTGGCCTCAATCGGAGACGGGAGAATAGTGAATGTCAAATTAGAGTACCGACCATGATCAATAAAAACGGAGTCTTTCCTTGAATCAACTGAAATAAAACTGCACAATTTGTATAAGAAAGAAACCCGCATAAAAGAAAATCCCGCTATAATGGATTCCAAATGGTTCAGCTTTTAATCTCGTTCCATATTAATCAATTATAGTCTGTTCGAAAAAGAAGCTTTCAACTCTTTGTTGAGACCGCCGTTGCCTGTGGCTCACATTGGATAGTCGCTGCCCATGCAGGAGAACGTTTATGGCTGACCTTATTAAATTAATTTTGGTCAAAGGTTCCGCTTAGATCTTCTTAGTAACCCTGCAGAATTTACTAATACTGGTTGCTTTTCTTCC
>JAEMWC010000540.1:80000-125000 GCA_016490735.1 Pachyseris speciosa | reverse complement strand
TGTCACTAAATATGGACACGCGCCAAGGTTTCATTCGATGGGTTCAGCTCTTTGTATTGCATATTGTGGTTTCCTTAAAACTAAAAACAGAAAAGTTAATAATAATAATAATAATAATTAAATAACAATATATAATTATAATAAGAACCTTCCCAGAATTCTTTGCAGCTGGAAAATCGTCAATCCCAAATAACTTGGTCAGTTTGAGGGCAGCAAGACCCCCACGTTGTCTAGAAATAAGTCTTACCATAAACTAATTATTGTACAAGACTAAGGGCGATGACGTCATTGGTCACGTGACTTTGCTCACAAGTGCGTTTTTGCTCACTGTGACGAAGTTATTTTGTTATTGCAAAAGCAGTCAACGTGGTTTGAAGCATAATGGTGTGAGCCATTTCGGACTGCCCGGGTACCGAACAAAATATAAATATTAAGGGAGGTATATACAATTTTCAATAAGTGGGAGTCTGGGTACAAGTGCTATCTCGCGTTGCATTAAACGCGAGGAAACAAAAATTTGGATATTGGTAGATATTTTTATGAAATATACATTTTTGTCATTTTTAATGCTGTGACGTCATCGGTCACGTGACCAGAACGGACCGAAGTTTAATATTCGCTCTACAAGTTTACTAGAACCTTTCTCCAAGAATATTTTTAAGCGAAGTTGTAGTTTAATAAATAGTGTTTTAAAAAATGGCCATGATTACTTTTTCCTAAGAAAGTGCGGCAGTAGAAAATCTAACTGAAAAGTTTGTCAGCTTCCTGCTCAACGACCATTTGAGGTAGGAACAAAAGAAAATTTTGCCTAAGGCTTGAGAGTATGCTCTTTATGATGGCGTTGTCAGTTTCTTCTAATTTCAATTTCTTTTGGCGATGATCGATGTTTAAGATTTTTTTCAGAGGAGAGAACCTGGAGGAAAGAACGAAAACGAGGCTATACTTTCGCGCGCTTTTTGTTCACTGCGACGCCGCGCCACAAAAGGTTAGCTAGAAAAAAAAAATTCCAAGGACTGGACAACGGACTGGACTTGCATTTTCTTTAAACGGAACTTTTGACGACTTTTTTAATTATTTTTTTTTATGGCTGTTGTCTGCTCAGGGACAATGTATACCTGAGAAGGTAAGTTGATACAGATAGTTGTTGCTGTTTGTTAAAAAAAAAAAAAACAAACAAACAAAAAAAGCGCGTTTGTGGTACACTTAAATGCACTTCCCACCTAAAAAGTGTTGTTTAATTCTTGAAATTATAAAACTTAAACTAGAAGTTGCAGCAATGCGAATGAAATCAAATTAATGCTAACATTAAATGAAACAATTTAAGTTGCTTAAGGCAACCGATGCAAGCTCAGTAATTTTACTACATACGATATTTGAAGGTTAAAAACGTATCTTAAACAGTGACGGAATAAATGATTACTTTATTTTCAACCGGAACTTAAAACGTTACCTTCATTCGCACAGACATCAAAACTTTATTTTATACTGTCCATGAACTAAATTCCCTATTACAATTATAACAAAGTGTACAATAAAGCCATTATTCAAAGTATTGGCCTAAGAAAAATAAACAAATACTGGAACAGTTCGTGCTTTCAAATGGATTACCCAAATGAATTACACGATTCCGACACATAAGTTTAATTTGAGTGGCGAAACATTTTGTTGTATCTGAAAAATTACTGTACTACACAAAACGTTTTCACAGAGGTTGTAATGCATGGGGGTTCACATAATTTAATTCAATTTTATAAAGCTAAAAATTGTATGTCAAAGATTCAGCAGAAACAGAGAAAAGTTTTAAAATCATGGCTGTTTGTGCGAGTTCGTGTACGTACGCGCTAAACGCGGAAAGTACCTAAGCTTAATAACTCTGAAGAAGTCAAGTACTTAAGTTTATGTCAAAACCGACCAAGAACCAGTCGAAAAAAAACAAAGCAAATAATTGTTTTAATAGATTTGGCAGTTTTACAAAGTGTTACGCTTCTGGTTTGTGGCACCTATTTACAATGGTAGTCTGAGGAAAAACCTTTTTACAACAATGTTTGAATTATAAGCTTAAGCTTACGGTAAATTTCATTTGAATCTATTTTTTAAACTGAGGGGAAATTAAAATGTAATTTGCTATAAGAATGGGTCCAACACAGAAATCCTGAAAACCTTCTTCACAAACAAACTGACGATAAACTTGAAAACCAAATTTGAGAGAAGGCTTAACTTCTTGCCGAGCCATACAAAAGATGGGCACGTAAACAAAGACAACGCTTATCTAGCTTATCGGTTGACCGTAAGTTTTTTGAAGAAAACGACTAAATAAAAGGGCAACGGTAAATACCTTCTCCAATCGTCGAAAAGGCTACATCGGGCCACTGCGTAAATCGCACATCCTTCGTCTTTAGTCATGCTCAATGCATAGCGGGAAAATTTATGTGTTGTCGAATGCAGTCGCGGCGCGAAATTCAATCCCTTTCACAACGCTTTAGATACATCCAAAAAGCCGTCCATCAAGCCTTGATATAATTCTTCCCAGAGTGGCCAGTTAAAAATATTTTCACAGTCTAACACATCTTCAGGTGACCTAGTCGAAGTGGCGGAACGAGAGAGTCGAACGAGGTATCGCACAGCGTTCATGTGCTCGTTAATCCACTGACTTGGTCTAAGGTTTTATGAGACAGGATGAACCAAATTTCAAAATAATTTCACCGTTTTGAATGTAGTTAAGCTTCGGACTAGAAATTTCCCATTACTTTGTTAAACTTGACCGCAAATACCACTTTCACCACAGCTACAGCGCTGTCGCAAGCAAACCGTCGCTTCGTTTCAGAAGCTCTCTACAGTGACAGCGCTGTTACATTTAACAAATAATTGGTATCTTAACATTGACAAAGGCATGACCAATTTGATTGTGCTTCTCGATCTTGCCAAAGCCTTTGATACCGTTTCACATAATATTTTATTAAAAAAGCTTGAGCTCTATGGTCTGAAGGGTGTAACGCTCGACTGGTTTTCATCGTACCTATCAGATAGGCAACAGCAGTGTGTAGTAGAGGGCTGTGTATCTAAGCCCCAGTTGATAAGTTGTGGCGTTCCACAGGGTTCAATTTTAGGCCCTTTGTTGTTTTTAATTTATATCAACGATCTCCCTGGATGTCTTCTCCATACCAAAGCACACATGTATGCCGATGATACCACGATATATGCGTCCTCTGTATCCACTGCTGAACTATATGCCAAGGTAAATAATGACCTAACTCGCGTTAGGGACTGGCTTCTTGCAAATAAGTTAAGCTTAAATGTCACTAAAACGGAGTATATGTTCTTAACAACTACCTTCAAATTATCTAACTTAGGAAGAGACTTTCCAATTAAGATTGGCAACAATCATGTTAAACGAGTCCAAACAACAAAATATTTAGGAATTCACTTAGATGAAAATCTTAAATGGAACGAGCATGTTGACAAACTTTGTTCAAAAGTCAATCGATCCATCAGTGGTCTAAAACAGGCACGTGATTATGTAACATTAGATGTTCTAAATATTATTTATAAATCTCTTATCCAACCTGTGTTCGACTACTGCGACGTTGTTTGGGACAATTTAGACCAGGGACTTGCCACTAGGATCCAGAAATTACAAAATCGTGCTGCACGCATAATAACCTTTCAAGGTTATGACGTTCGTTCAGCACAAATACGAAAACAACTAAACTGGGAAGAGCTTGCCTCAAGGCGTCAAAAGCACTTAAGTCTATTAATGTATGATACAGTTAACGGAAATGTACCTAGTTAAGCGATCTTTTCTCGAATGTCTGTGGGAACAACCCTTATAAGTCTATGCTAAGAAATGCGGAATATAATGTTGTATTGGACCACGGTCCAAAAACAGAATATTATAAGGGGTCTTTCTCATACAGAGGAGGAATGCTGTGGAATTCATTACCAAATGACATAAAAGCGTCCGAATCTAAAGCTATCTTTAAAAGAAAACTGGCTAGTAGGCAGGCAAACTGTTGACTACATTTTACCATATTTTATTATTTGTACATATTTTTAGTGTAGTTGTACAGTATTTACTTCTGTTTCTATACGGCTTTCATGTAAAGAAGTTATGTAACTTATGAAATTACCGTATTCAAATAAAAGTGAATCAATCAATCAATCAATCTCTCTCTCTCTCTCTCTCTCTCTCTCTCTCTCTCTCTCTCTCTCTCTCTCTCTCTCTCTCTCTCTCTCTCTCAACTACCACTTGTGATTTCTGGTATAAATGAATTAATATGCAAAAACTAAAAAAGGTACAAATAATAAAGAAAAATTGTCAACTATTTTCCCAAAGACGTAGAAATACACTTGCCTCGATCCAAGCCCACTCATAATAAATATCCACAAAAATATGAATACAATCTTCCGTCTGTACAACATTTAACCCCCACATTTCAATACAACCATTTTTTTTTTACATTTATTAGTAAGCTCTGGCTTGCTGGCTCAGCAACAAATAACTTTCAAAACCATGAGAAGTTAAGTGAGAGAAACAATGTCTACGAGGTCTAAATAATAAGTCAGTAGTGCATGAATGGGTGGGGCAGGGGTTCTGAACCTTCAACTGATTGTACTTTTTTCTTCTGGTTCTACCCCTTACGTAGCAGTATCTACTTATGTCTTAACTTTGTTGCAGAGTCTAACAAAATTGCAAATTCATCACAACTTATCATTGTTCTTACCACCTTGGGAATGCCACCTTGAAAATGCCACTTTTTTGGTAGCCGCTTCAGTACACGTCTATTATTTCTATTTCTGTATTGTAACCGTTTTCTCCATTTTTACTTTGCTTCAGTGTTGCCCCTGAAGAAGGTTAGTCATGTCTCGCCGTAATATATGGCATTAAAAGTTACCCTTTTCGACCATCATTTTGTTTCTTTGCCTTATATCTACCTTTTTATGGGATATATAATTATATATTGTTATTTCCGGTTTTACTTGTAATAATAATAATAATAATAATAATAATAATAATAATAATAATAATAATAATAAAACGTTTTAGTATATTCCGTCAAGACATCTTGTCGAAAACATGATGTTGCTTATGATTTAGGAAAATGAAAAGGAGCTGCCGACGTTTGATAATGATAAAATATAAATTTCTCCTTTGTTTATGAACAATAAACGTATTGGCACAATCGATGAACAGGTTCAGTTGTTTTACTGGTTTGTAAAATTTAATCTATGGAAGCTAAAGATTGGCTTTGTGAAAAGGTAAAGCAACTTTATTAATTTTTCTGTGCCTATCTTTGTCGAAATGACATCGAGCTTCCAAAATTAATATTTACAAATTGAAATTGTCCTCTGTGTACCTGAACGTGACTGCTTTAAAGTGAAGCATGTTATTATTGTGGTTCTCTTTTAGTTAATACAAAAGTTTGTGGACTTTTCACCGCTCTCAGTAAACTATTTCCTTCAATAATTTTGGCGAAATATTATCAATAGGGTTTTCAAGCTTCCATGTTGGTCGCGGGTTCGTCTCCGCTAGGGTGTATAGATGGAATTGAATTCAAAGTCATACACTACAAATTATCTCTGTTTTGACAAGCTAAGAAAAAGGAAAAAGGTTTAAAAATACCAGCGTCGTTCACATATGCTAATTTTTGCGCCAGATACCTGCTGAAATTGAAATTACTTGTTTTCAGCGGTTTTTGTTCGTTTGTTCTATATGTAATTACCGAGATAGTACCAATGACAAAATAGTCAGTCACAAAACTAGGTGATTGAATAACCGTAATTAGTCAATGATTTGCACCATCGCATGAAGTCCTTTGATAGACTTTAGTATGTTTAACCGATCCAGGATAATACCATGAGCGAAAACACCAACTTAGAATTGCACGAGAACAATACGAACTTCCTTACAGTCTGTTTTTTTTCACAGACATGGACTTTTTATGATATTCCAGGTAGTTTTTTTTATCCTGCTTGTGTGGATTATCTGCCAAAATCTTCAGATATTTCAAAGGTTATAAATCTTATTGAGGCTACAGCAACACCGTTATCCCTAATAAGAGCCCTCGGCATTTTCCTTTCTTCATTGTTAAAGAAAATTCTTTTCGCGGCAGGTGTTGACGTTAATAACACCTTGTTCGGGACGTCAGTCTTTCGTTGAGCTGTACCATGTCGCGTTAGCATTTTCAAATATTAAATAAAGGACAGAGACCGCTTTAAACGATAATAGTGAAACGAAATACTTAAAACAATTTTCAATAAAGACCTATAAGTCTGCCCTGAATCTTTCTTTTCTGAGGATTGCTATGAACATTCTTCAGTCTTCAATAAAAACTGATAGGGATGGTCATTTTATGAGCAGAAATTGTCAAATATGCCATTTTCAAATGTCTCACTGAATACATTTCAAATCATGCATTTTAATGCTTTGCGATTGACCAAAATTACCATTTCCTGCATACCCTCTCAACACTTAAATACATTAAACATCATAATGTGCCTTTTAATAGAAACTGGCTGTGGTGATATTGGGTGGCCAGTTGCAACAAATGAATCTAAATCTGATGAATTGACCGTAGAACTCCCATAAACGTTTTTACGATCTCGATTTATTTATTCTCTCTCAATTTCCGTTTGAAATAATCCTAATCTGTTTATAGTGACTGAGGGCTGTGTTTTATATAGCGAGTTAAGCAAAAATATTTCCCTTAAAACGAGACGTATTAAAAACAGCTTTACGTTTTGTGTTAACATCAGCCCAGTACCAGATATGTTCGAAATGGTATCGATGAAAAAGCTTTGTTTTCACTGCTGGTAAACTTTCCGCAAGCTAATAACCTACATACAAAATGTTGTGGCGTGTCAGTTTTCAAAATACTGTCAGGGTGTTATTTCGTGCTCGTAGGAAGAAATTTGGTTGTTTACACAGCATTAGATCGTGAGTTCTTGGCGTTTTTTCTGGTATAAAACACAACTTCCGCAAGCCCAAGAGATTAACTTAATATCAAAGGTACGAAAACACGATAATATTGTTCCAGTCAGAGGACAAAGCATTTTCTTGACGAAGACGACTTGGATCTATAAAACGTCTCAGTTCCGTACGACGCTTATCGCGCGGCCTTTGTTAGCTCTTGAAATAGGACTTGAGCCAACGTTTACTTTGTAAAAGAGGAAATTTGCATTCGGAAGCAGGATTTTCGATTAGGGCAAAGCATGTTAAAATAGTCTACTCCGCAGTTCTATCAGTAGTCAGTTTAAAAGTAAACATATCCGACAGACAAGTCTGCCCTCACAGCCAATGAAATACCAGCTTTTGCTAATAACACTATACGTCACAGAGAGAAAGAGATCCACTTAAACATGCATTTGCACAGGCCGTTAAAATAATTACAGCACCTTTCATACGTTCAACCAACCTTATCTCAACGCGCGAGGTGGCTTCTAGGCTTCGTCCGGAGTTTCTTCAGTGCCTTACGAATATTTTCCTCGGACGTTTTGACCTGGACGTGTTTGCATTGTGCAATTTAAAATTTACCAAACAATTTTAGGCAGGTGATTTATGTTTGCCTTGTGTGTCGATGAGATCTCTGAATGTTCGGTGGTAAAATTATTATATTTGCTAATAGGCAAGCGCTAACTATTAATTTAACACCTTGGTTTCTTATATTTTAGTCAAGTGTCTCGACAGTTTTGACTCTCTACGACACTGCGAGGCTTCAAAATGAAGCCGAGAATGATGCTACTGTTTCCTGCTTTCTTTTACCTTTTAATCCAGGTTTGTGTTGAGTCTTAATAGATTTGCATTTTACTGTTTTCGTTAAAAAGGACTCTAAATTGCAATATCAGTCTGTAAGTCACGTATTGTTTTTCCTTCATAGGATTTGTTTCATGGTGGTATGGCAGCCTACAACGGTGAGTATTATATATATCTATCCCCTTAAAATAACACAGTCCGGAGTATTGCTTTTCATCTAAAGGTGCCTGGTATATTTTGTGCTTGGCAAACGTAAGGCATCTGTAGTGTTTGGTCGTTAATTCAGTTCAGTGTCGGCTAATTCAAGCCATTGTTACTCACAAATAAGCGCATTATTCTCCTTGTTGCTGGCTTAAACCGTATTTAAACAATAACGACAGGGCAAAGTAACGAGGAACGGCGGTCATTGTGGTTGAAATACTGGCCGTCTTTTGGGAATTATTGAAAACAGCGACTTAATATTAATCGTTCTATAAAAAGAATACAAAAACGACACTTAAAATGCTGATGATTTGAACCTACAGTTTTGTTCCTTTTTCTAGAAAACTCTAACTACATCCCATATTGATATCAATAACAGGTGCCGTAAACTGTCAAACGTAAAATGGAACTGGCGTGCCTGCCCTTGCTTTTGTAGAGTTCTGCTAGACTTCATCAGAATGAGAAAAATAGCTGCAAGAGGTGTTCGCTTGAATCTCTGTTGTTGTCGTCAAAATTCAGTAATATCCACTTCTGAAAATGGAAACTAATACGAGCAAAAAACTTATTCACGTGATTTCCATTATATAGTACTGACTCAATTTTTTCCTGCTGTGCATGATTTAATGTTTTCGTGCTCTCATAAAAAGGTCTATAGGTTTTCAAATGTTTGGGTTTTTTGTTTAACCTCGTTGGGAAACATTTTAACTGATATACCACACCATATTTGGTGCAAAGACTTTTATTTCAAGCAATTTGTTATTATGAATAAAAGCAAGTCGCTGGGATCAGTACTTTCATTTTGCTGCTAACAAATTCGAAATCCTACGATCGGCTTCAGGGGCAACCAACGACAAGTTTCGGTAGATATCTGTTCGGTTAAGGGTAGTTTGCCTTGGGCTTTCGGCGTCGATTAAGAGTGCACTCGGATTTTCGTAACTGAAACGTGGCCTAAAAGATTCGTAATTGGGAAATCATAGCCCCTGAGGTTTTCGAAAAGGTCGCATTTGCTGTTTTTGACTGTAAAAAACGTCAGCTAGCATTTTCAGAAAGAAAATAGTTCCCTAGAAAGTTCGTGGAAAGTTCATTCCAGCTTGCATTTGCGCAAAGGAAGATTTTGTTCCCAAACATTTTCGAACAATGCCTGAAAACATCACTTTAAACGGACTTCAAACACCGTCAGGTACTTAAAAATGCCTTTCTACAGCTTGTGGTTGATGTCGCTCGTTGGGTGCCCCTGAAACTTATCCTCCGAGGAAAGCTTTTGATCAATCGAGTCGTCATCTCACCCGGCTTAAGTGTACGGTTAAGTCCGATTTTCGGCCGACCAGTCTACCAGTGTGGTGCAAAAATAAATCTAAGAATTACAATAATTTAAATGTCAGCCACCATTTTTATTATATATTTAACATTTAGATTATTTGCTCTCGATTTCATAATAGCTGATGAGGGCGCAGTGGTGTAGCCAATCAGAGAACGGCATTTGTGATAGAACGCTAGTTGATTTATTTAACAACTATATTATGAGCTCGAGATTTCTATCGCGCTATAGCTGATGAGGGCGCAGGCCGAATCAGCTATCACGCATAGAAATCGAGAGCGAACAATCTAATTGTTTTAGTACAAATCTACTAGTCATTCAACACTAAACAAGTAAATTATCTAAATCCTCCTCACAGACACTTCTAAAACGCGAAGAAACGGCCGCCATTTTGGTGACAACCGCTACTCACTATCTATCACAGAAAAGATAGCGAGTAGCGTAGCCAATCAGAGAACGGCATTTGTCATAGAAAGCTAGTAGATTCATACTAAACTAATATAGAATAGCCAGTGAGTTGTCCAGAATAGTGAGTTGTGAGTTGAGGTGCTAGTGAGTTGTGCAGAACTACATTATGTAGTGCAAAAGCATACATGACCGTATGAAATCTTCTCTGCTTGTCAACAAACTTACATCCACTCACATCACTCAAATCATCGTCACGCCATACTTACGATAATATTATAGCCAAGAGGTTGACTTATTGTTATATGTATGTTCGTATTTCTATCTTACAGCCGCACTCGAAAGAACGACCAGGATACGTTTTGTATTGGACTAAAGCAAAAAGGAACTTTTTGAACTTTTGTTCACTAACAGGACTAACTGATTGTTATTCCATTCTTAGATGACACTCTTATACTTGACAGTGGTGAAACACTTGAAATCAACACGACTGCTCCGTCTGTTAACAAGATCGGTTGTGGCAATTGTTCTCTCACCGCATCCCTTGAGAGAAGACAGTCCTCATATGGTGACCACGATGTTGCCAATATAACGTTCAGTGGTAACATTGAGTTCAAGAGAGGGTCATCTGTCATTGTATTTGGAAAGTACGCACTGAGTTTAACAAGTCAGCATGGGCGCATTTTGGTACAAACTGAAATTAACATGACGTGTGACAAGAAGGTTCTCGATACAACATGTCTTGGTGGGTTCACACAGTCATCAACACCAGAGGAAGTGGGACTGGAGGACCGCAAGACAAATTTATACAAAGGTGAGTCATACTCTAATACTCTACGCGCTCTAAGACTAGTTTACAACTGCAGGACAGATACTTACGAAGACCTCCTACGCCGTACAAATTTGCCCTCTCTCTACAATAGCACGCTTCAGGAGATTATAATTTTAATGTCCAAAGTTAGAAATGGCTTTGTCCCCGACTACATATGTGAACCTTTCAATTTTGCAAACAAAGGGTAATCCCAAAAAATCCAGATTTCGATGTACCTCGCTACTCAACAATAAGATACGGAAAACACTCTATTAGATATCTGGGCCCATACCTTTCCCTCGCTGGACAATTTTAGACTGAACATTAGAAAGAAAGACTTGAGTACTCTTATTGAGGGCACGTGCAGCATTTATCCACGTTTGCAATGAAATTTTAATAATTATAAATTTGTGAAAATTTTAAACTGAATATCAGATTTTCTTTCAACTAAGCAATAGTAAATTTGTGAAGTGTTTAGATTTTAGATTTTTATAAACCTTCCTTGCCTTTACAAAGGATTGCAAATTCAGGCCTCATTAACGGGGGGGGGGGGGGGGGGGGGGGGGGGCTTATAAGAGAGAGGAGGGGGGGGAGCTTATTTTAAATCTTAAACACGCCGTTTTCGTCTTCAAGTAGTTTTTGTACAAAGCTCAAACAACTGCAGGGAAACTTTATCATTTGATAAAGAGCAGTAAACGGTATTATGTGTTTGAGCGTATATTTGGGCCGCACGAAGTGGATTTCATAAAAGGGAAGAGGAGGAACTAATTACAAAATCCCGTGTCCTAAAGAGGGGTGGGGGGCTTATTAGAGATGAAGGGCTTATTTCAAAAACCAACTTCCAAACGGGGGGGCTTATTAGAGAGGGGGGTTAATAGAGATGGGGGGCTTAATAGAGCTTTTACTATACACGTTGACCTACGTTTCTCACGAGATAACCAGAGGTCAAACCACTCTGTAGGCCCCATAAATAAGTCGAGCTTGGCATATAAATTGACGGGAGAAAACGGTTCTTTTTAAACAATCAATTTTTTTGTCGGTCAAACATTATCAAAACATAGTGTCTAGACCTCCTCCCAAGAGAGAGATGATTGCTTAACTTGGTGATTTTAAATCGCAACAAAATAAATCAGTCGCGAGTCGCGCGTTGCTGCAGATTGTCTCAAGTGACAACACACACACGAAGTGTTACACTTAAAGAATTTGGTGGAACAGCTGACCAATTCGCTGTTTTGAAGGCAGCGTAAAGTTCAAATACAATAAAACCAAATTGACCGGCTAGGATTGCAATGAAGGAAATAACTCTCTCAACGTTTATTGCAAAGATATAGACATCAGAATTGTTTTTTCTTCTTTCAAAATCAAGAATTTTTTCAGTTCCAAAGATCCTATTCCATATGCGTTAAAATCTCTGGTTGTGTATCAATTTACTTGTGCGGGATGTAACTCCCGTTACGTTGACGAGACGTCACGCCACTTTACAACCAGGGTAAAAGAGCGTCTCTCAACTGACAAAAATTCTCATGTTTTCAAACACCTGAACGGTTCACCTAGTTGTAAACTCAAATGCTCATTTGACTGCGTGAGCTTGAAATTTCTGTTAATTTTTATATTTATGAGGACGGCAGTTTGTGTGTGTGTGTGTGTGTGTTTATAGAGCAAACAGCGAACTTCTTCGCTGGTGAACCACTTTAATAAGACATTTCACCCATCGGGCTTCTTCAATAAAAGTGTTTACAGGATTAAAAATACTTGGAATAAAAAATTCTACATGATTCTAGATCTTTGATCTTAAATAAGCTAAAAAACTAACAAAACAATTGAGATAACAAATAAAAACAATAAAAATTAACGGTGTAAAAGGAAAGGCCCTAGCTCCCTGTTCATAGCAGGAGTGTTCAATCTAATACATATGCTTTCCTTAAATCAGCCATAACAGATCACGTCTGTCAGAACAATCATATTATGAATTGGGAAACAAGTGAAGTAGTTGAGCAGGAAAGCGACAAGTTTAAGCGATGGATCAAGGAAAGCATATGTATTAGATTGAACACTCCTACTATGAACAGGGACGAGGGAGCCTATCAGCTTTCTCCCATATGGACACAAGAGGGGGAGGGGGCGTCTACAGGGTGACTTAGTGCGTTTATCGCAATAATTAACACCTTCAGAAGCCTAGTTAAGACTTCTGACACTTTTAGTGTTTTTCAAGTTTTGATAAAGATGGCTGACACTGTCAGCATCATTAAGACATTAAGACTGGCTATGTTTGAATAACATTTAAATCGACTAATCTTCTTGAAATCGTTTTCTGACATACTAATGTAAGTGCTTGCGTTACCGGATGTTGTTGTGAGTGTAGCTTCATAATGGCATTGCTTGTGAGGCATTGACCATCGCACATCTCTCTGCTGTCAGTCTTATCGCTTTCGATGGCTCAAGAGAATTTAACTTGTCTAGATAGATAGATAAATAGATGGATGGATTATTTTTTTTATTAAAAACTATTTCATCACGGCAGTTATGTTCACAAAAGGTAAAATACATCATTTACAGCTAAAATACAATTAATGTTTAATTTATACAATATTAAAAAGTGGCTAGTTTAGATATCAATACTGAGGTCGAGAGATTGCAGCTTACTCCTAAACGAGAGGAGAGCTGGGATTTCATATTATTAGGGAGTGAATTCCAAGTCCGTAACGCGAAACTCTTCCTGTAATAGTCCGTTCTGGCCCTCGGTACGGCAATATCATCCTGTGATGTTTTGAGGTTGCATACAGAGGCTCCCGGTTTCGCTGAGAAAATATCTTTTAAATAACGCGCTGTCATTCCGTTAACAATTTTGAACATCATAAGGGCTTCTTGTTTATTTCTTCTCCCCTTAAGATTAGACCAGCCAAGTTTATTTAATATTTCCTTTGTTGGAGTCAAATAATCTGCACCGTTGATTACCCGTGCCGCTCGATTTTGCAGTTTTTGGAGTTTATCGGCTGTGTTGTCACCAATGCCATTCCAAACAATACTACAGTAATCGAAGTAAGGTTCAACGATAGATTGGTATATGTTTATTTAATAGGCTAGATATTGGAACGAAAGTTTTGATCTTTCTCATGATACTTACGCCAGACGACACTTTCTTTGAGACGCTTGCAATGTGAGGAATTCATCAATTTCCACGCCCAAGCATTTGCTGCAATTAATTCTATTCAAAGAAATTCCGTTTATAAAAACATGCATATTTTCTGTCATCGTGGCAATGCTTTGTCTTGAACCGACTAACATAAACTCTGTTTTTATTGTTTTCAATGTTAGTTTATTAGCAATCAGCCAGTTTATGAGACATTGAATATCAACGTCCATTTGTTCTCGGAGTTCAGGGATACTGCAAGCGGTAAAAGTCAAGTTGGTGTCATTTGCGTATATTCTAGTAGTAGTAAAGCCTATCATGTTAGAAAGATCATTGATTTATATCAAAAATAGTAATAGACCAAGTATCGAGCCCTAGGGAACTCCACATTTGATTTGTTCATGCTCGGAAAGCACGCCATTAACTGAAAACAGCCTGGGATCTATTTGAGAGAAACGATTTAAACCACTCTAAGGTTTGTCCTCCAACTCCCATATACTCTAGTTTAGTCAGCAGCAGATTGTGATCGACGGTATCAAAGGTCTTCTTAAGGTCTGAAAACAAAATTCCTTTTATCAATCCTCTGTATATATTAAAACACCACTGGTTCGTTAGGTCAAGGAGCACAGTTACCGTTGAGTGGAGGGATCTGAATCCAGACTGGCGTGGATCTAAAATGTTTTTCTTGGTTAAATAATCATAAAGCTGCTCATATATAACCTTTTCAAACATTCTGTTTATGGTAGATAGAACTGAAATAGGTCTATAATTATTTGGATCACTTCGTTCCTCTTAGGGTTTTGTGTATGGGAGAAACCTTCGCTAGTTTCCAGTCGTCTAGGAACACTCTACTTTTAACAGATAGATTGAAAAGATCAGTTAATTGTGTATAAATAATCGGTGCAGCTAACTTAAGGATCTTGTCAGAGATTTGGTCTAAGCCGGTAGCCTTAGCGATATCGGCTTTTGACAATAAGTTCAAAACTCTAGATGGATCAATCTCAGTGAGTTCGAAAGCCGACGGTTCTCGCCTCAAGTAGTCTTCAGGATTTACAGAAGAAGCAGGAATTTTTTCAGCAAGATCGGGACCAATTTGAGTGAAATGTTTGTTGAGATGATCAGCGATGTCCTTAGCGCTAGTCAAGGTTTCCGAAGACGGCCCTTGAATTCACTAATCTCCGTAACAGCAGATTTCGCACCCATCAAGTCGTTTAGAGTCTTCCAAGTACTCTCTAGGTTTCCAAGATTGGTATTTAACTTGTTTCGATAGTAATTCGATTTCGCACGCTTTAAAGCATAATTTACTCTATTTCTCGCCTTTTTGAAAGATAACCAATCATTTTGAGAGCCCTTCTTCACTGCTTTCCTCTTGAGATAATATCTGTTGAGCATTTGTTGCCTAACCTCAGCATTCAGCCAAGGCGCGGGTTTGTTACGTACTCTTATAATCCGTTTAGGCGCGTGCTTGTTTAAGATATTTAAAAAGACACTCCTCCATTTGCCCCAGGCTTCATTGACATAATTTATTCTGTCAATAACGGGCCACTGGGCATTTTTGAGGTCCATTTTGCAGGAATTTGCCTTAAATTGCTGGAAGTTTCGAGTTTCAACGTATTTCGGGTTCTTCCTCGGAATACATATTTATCTCACCGCATACACAAGGTTATGATCGCTGATGGATAGTGTGCGTACACCTGAATTAACAATGCTATCCGGATTGTTTGTGACGAATAAATCGATTAATGTCGAACTGCTATCTGTTATTCTCGTTGGATCGTTTATCACCTGAGACAACTGATAGTATTCCATGAAGTTAACAAGGCGCATTGTATGGTGCTCCCCAGAATCCGACAAAAAAGGTTGCAATTTAAGTCACCAGTTATGTAAATGTCCGTATCATAGCTTTCAGCTTTGTTTTCAAGCTGCTCAAAAATATCAAAACATTTAACTGGCGAGTGAGGCGGTCGGTACCAGCAATAAACCAAGAAAGGTCTCGAATTTGGTTTATTTACCTCTAACGCTAATAGTTCCAGGTAATCACTTTGCAAGGATGTACGCCTTCGAAAGTTTATGGAACTGCGATCGAATCTGACAAGAGTGTAACCGGGAAGGTGGATTAATGAATCGGGTATGGAATTATGGCTAGAATATCAAATGGTTGATTGTCCTTAACAATACATTAATAAATTCATCAGAATGTTTACAAAGACTGGTAATATTTAGTGAACCAATTTTAAAACCTTTTAAGTTTTGAATTGATTGGAATAGACTCTGGTTGACTGCGGGAAAATAAAATACAGGATTTGGTCTCTCCATCTCAGTATCAATAATTACTCAATTACCATTAATGTCTTCTCTAAAATTACCAGCTAGCTTATACACACCTCGTCGGTTTAAATGTAGACCTCCACTATTGAGACAGCTGATGTAAGCTTTTTTATTTGACAGAAACTTCCATCCATTTAAGTTACAAAAAGACCTAAGCACTTTGTTCACTTTCGGTACCTTTCGATTATTAATAAGTCCTTGGTCATCATTTCTATTGATAATACCTGATACAGTTACCTTTGTCGATGGAGACTCGCGTTCGATAAAAGCCCAAGGTTAACAATTTTTTCTGCAACCTGCTGCGGCTCCTCACTTCGTAGGTTATTAGTGCCGATGTGCAAAATAAGCTCGTCCGGTTTGCGTCGTATAAAAGGCTTCACAAAATCTACCATATCATCAACTGTACTTCCGCTTAAGGATCTTAAGGTTACGTGAACTTCCCTTGATGATTTTCCACCATGGATGTTCTTGGTCATTGAATCGCCAAGGATCACAACAGACTTTCTTGATGTATTTGGCTCGCCCCTCTGGTCGTTTGAAGCGTTTTCTGCTTGTATGGCTGGTTGATTAGCAGGCCTTGAATCCCCAGTGCCTTGCTGATGGTTTTTCTTTTTATTTCTCCTTCTCTTTGATGATTCGACAACCGACCATGTTGGATCTTCCTGGGGTGACGAGAGTGAAGGCGAAGGCGAAGGCGAAGGAGCTGAGGAGCTTGGAGTAGATTGATGCGAATTCTCTTTACATTGAGCCTCATTGTTAAGAAGGCGTGGTGCTGTCAAAAGGCTTTCCTGTTCAGCCACCAGTACTTTGATACGTTGTTTCAGCTCTTGATACGATGGTTCAGAAGCCATGGCCAGGCTATCAACCTTCGACCTCAGTTCTTGCATTTGGACGGCGATCTTGTTTACTTCTATTCTGTAAGGGCAAACTTGCGGTGAAGGAGGAAATGTGCTCGTAGCGACGATGGCAATGGCCATACTCAGCTTCATCCCCCTCTGCCGATGGCTTTATACCATGATGATCATGATTCTCGTGTTGTTCATCGTCTTCAAGCGATGATTCTTCAAGCGACTCGCAGCTGTCGGAAATATTGCTGGTATTCGATAAATCTAACAACTTCTTACGAAGAATTTCCATCTTTGCGCCCTGTACATTGGATGGATGGATGGATGGATAGATATTCCTGTTTGAAATTAGTTTTTGTATGATGAACATTCTTAGGATTTTGGTCTTGAGCATAACTAACTGGGTAACTGGCTGGTAGTAAGCTCGATGTCGCCCTTGGATGATTCCGATTTTACTGGTAAAACATTTAGCTTTTCAAGCAGGTAAAACACGGATTAGGAAAGAATGACGTCTATCGAATGTAATTGATCTAATAATTATTTAAAATAATGTATAGATTTAGCCAAGCCTAAAAGCGGGGCTGCACGATTATAACTTTTTTTTGTATTGGTATTGAACAACTACGCAATGCTTTCCTTGCACTAATAACTTATGTTTAGAGCAGCCAACAGGAATTGGCCGCAGTGCAAGTACCTCAAAACATTAAAACATTACAAGAAAACATTATACGACGCGTATTGTTGTACAAATACAAATTTAAACAAACGAAAAACGATCAAACATTCCATCCAACATTGGACGAGCATGTTTGACCGTTTAACCACATCTCTCAACATTGCTTCTAAATTGCTTTCCATGTTTGATCTAGATCACTGAAATATTTCATCCAACATTTCGCGTTACGAACAAACGTTTGATCATTTAGCCACCCCAACCAACAAAGCATGCAACCAAATGAGCCAAATAACGTCGAAATTTCAGCGATAATACGCAGAAAATCGTTCTGTGTACTCACTCTGTCTAGTGTTTGGTCAAACATTGTTCGTGCGTTTAGCCACCCAACGTTATGTTTGATAAACACCTGCAAACACGATGTTGGGTAAAAATGTTTGATCGTTTAGCCGGGGCCTTAATCCTTTTTTACGAGGACTCATTGCGATGGCGTGTTAATAAGATAAGGGCAAAAATTTGTTAATGCTGTTGAGGCACAGACGTCGAAAAACAGTGAGCGCAGCGGAGTAAAAACACTCGTTAGCGATCGATTGCAAGCAAAACAGCAAAATAAACAAACAATTCAACTACTTCTTTGCGTCCAAAGCAAGTAGAGCGAAAAAGCGATTCAAGTAGCTTTAATGGTGTTCAAAGCCCTTAATGATTTGGCTCCTGACTACTTATCCTCTATGTTTACTGAGCGGAGTAGGTCAGGATATGTCTTAAGAGACTCTACAAACAAATTAAATGTCCCTTTACCCAGAACTAATTACCTAAAAAGGAGCTTTAGCTATAGAGGTGCAACTCTCTGGAACAGTCTACCCTGCAATCTAAGACAAGTGAAATCTATAGATCTTTTTAAGCAACTATTCAACCTTCATTTTAGTTAATGAAGTTCTATACACGGCATTCATGGAAAACAGGTCTAGTTTAAAGTAGTATTTTTACTGAAGAGACTTTTTAGGTGTACATTTATTGTTGTTAGGAATTATTATGTATTTGTATTTTATATTGTAATTACCTGATGAATTTTTACCGTGTTAAAATAAAGATTTTGATTGATTGAGTGATTGATTGATGATGGTTATTTATGTCCAGTCGAAAGAAAAATACAAGTTTCATCAGATTCCTGATCCAAGAAAAGTAACAACGATTAAACCAAATGTTAAGCTTCAATTTATTTAATTTACCTGTTATGGAGAGGTTCTTGAAAATACGTATCCACTTTAGTAAAAACACGAATCTCCAAAAATAGCAAGCTGTTTGTCCAAAGGAAGAACTTCTATTCTGCAAGACGGTGAACTGTTAAGTGACCTGTCTTTGTGAGCTGCAAGATGCCGTAGTAAAGTCAAACCCCTTGAAGCGTTGAATCATGTTGCTTTTCAACCACGCAATCCGAGCGCCATGCAAGTGGATCCAAGTTTTAAGCTTTTTCTGAAAAAAATATTTTGCTCTTCCGTTTTAGCACTTGGAAATTCACCTTCCGGAGTAGCTTCAAACTAGTTCCTGATTTTTATGCCTTTTACGTGAAGAAATCCGAAAGAAGATGAAGTTGTTTTGCTCAAAATGAAGAAACCAACTGAATGTGAAATTTCGAGCCACAAAAAGCGCGCGAAAAATTAAGCCTCGTTTTGGTTTGGGTCTCCCACACCTGGCTTGAACTTGCGATCCAATTAAAAGCCAGTAACTGGTCAGCGGTCAACTTCAAAGAAACAGCCGCCCCTCGATGAGCTTCAAACTTGAGCCCACTATATGGTCACGTGATAATGGTCAGCGGATGCCTTGTTTTGACAGGTGTCAATTGACCATATTATGGAGGTCCGAGGATGTCGAATATCAAAGATGTATGCTGTAAACTAGGTGGTCAACTGAGGTATGGCCGCCATGTTGGATTATTTTTATTATTATTATTATTATTATTATTATTATTATTATTATTATTATTATCCTCTCATGACGCTTATGCTCTGGCAGATGTTATGCCGCATTTACACCAAAGAAGCAAGCCATAGCCAATGACCAAAGGTCCTTTGGGTCATTCCTCCTTGTTTATTTTTCAAGAACCTTTCTCAAAATCCTTGCTGTTCCTAGCAAGGCTTTTTTTTGCAGGAGTCCTGTCTTGATAGCAATTCCTAGCTTCGCAAGCCATCCATCTAACCTTTTGCTTACTCCTCCAAGTGCGCCAACAACTATCGGTACCACATTATTATTATCATTATTATTATTATTATTATTATTATTATTATTATTATTAATTATTATCATTATTGTTATTATTATAGGACATTTCACAGCCCATGCATGAATCGGCAGGCGTACGTAGGTAGGCACGTACGTATGGTGCCCAAAGCCAAATTTTCTCGAACAGATGGGGTACCATATTATCTTACCAATGGTGCACCGCTTTGAGGCCCTTTGGGCCGCCGGAACTCCGCTACAAAAACAGAAAGAGACGTAAATTAGTTAGCTTTTATCCAGGAAATACTGACCTCCGACGATGGCAAGCTCCATTTGAATCTGGGGATATTTCGCTTTCCAGCTTAAAATGGTATTTATTTATTTATTTATTATTTATTTTTATATTAAAAAAAGACGTAAAAGGTTCGTAAACAAATAGTAGACGATATATCCCCTGACTTTTGTCAGTGGTCAGTGCGTGAATATGTCATGGCTACTTTCTCAATACTTCACCGCCACTTCATTGGCTATTTGTGGTGAATACATTTGTAGCGAATCGGTGGACGTGTATTTTTTGTTCAGTTGTTTCACTCTCATACAAACAAGAGAAGTTCGTCGTCAACAGAAGCAAGTAGCAAAGCGCCTAGCAAAGAATGAAAATGTGACTTTATATTATAATGTGTGTGTGTGTGTGTGTGTGTGTGTGTGTGTGTGTGTGTGTGTGTGTGTGTGTGTGTGTGTGTGTGTGTGTGTCTGGGCGGGGGTGGGGGATAAGTACTTTGTTGTGTCTCTATTTGTGTGCCATCACCTGATAAGCAATCAGAACACTCGTTTATTCGAACATTCAAAGAATTCCGTAAGCACATTTCTGTGGTATAAAAAAGTAAGAGGTAATTGAAAGGTTTGATGCAAAAGGTGCGTTTGTGACGATTTGACCTTAACGTCCCAATTTTCCTAAAATTCTCTCTACTTTGGCCAAAAGACTAGTTATCTCGTCAGAAACGTAGGGCCACATTTAGGCCAGAATTCAATGAAATATATCGTAAAAATCGTATGACTTTTGTCAAAACTTCAAGAAACCGAATCAAAAGGATCTGATGCATAATTGATTTCTTTTGTTTGGGTTTCAGGCTCACTAATTTTGCAAATTCACGCCTTCAAATTGCAAAGTAACTGCAGAACAACGTTTCTCAAATCACGCGATAACCAGTCTGTAGGCCAAAGGAGCGAATTTAACGGAAATAGACATATTTGACCACATCGCCATAAAAGCACCTTTTGGATCAAACACGTCAATTGTTGGGGCTTGGCCACAACAGGACTACTGTAAGTGAATCACCAAGAAAGCTGGCTCACGGTGGATGCCTAAAAACAAAACAAAACAAAAAAGAATTTTAGTCCAGATTAAGTGAAAAAGCAAACATAAAAACTAAGAAAAAAAGACAAACATGTTCATGGCGACACGGGGTAGAAGAGGACAAAGCATGCCCGCAAACGTTAATTGCTTAACGTTACCGTGTACGTTCAGGGTATAAAATTTTCAATTTAATTTTTCCATAAAAATGAACTTTTTACTTTGATCTTAAAAAAAAAAACCATAATTTTAAACGAGTGAATAGTCGCGAGAAATCAGGCGCACCCAACGACAAGTTTCGGTAGATATTTGTTTGGTGGACGGTAGTTCTCCTTAGGCTTTCGGCGTCAATTAAAGAATGCACTCGGATTTTCGTAGGTAAAACGTGGCCTAAACGATTCGTAATGTGGAAATCATAGCCCCTGAGGTTTTCGGAAAGGTCGTTATTGCTGTTTGTGGCAGTAAAAAAAGTCAGCTTGCATTTTCGAGAAGAAAAAAGGTTCCCTAGAAAGTTAACTTCAGCTAGCATTTTCTCAATGGAATATTTTGTTCCCTAACATTTTCGGGTAATTAAAATTTTAACTAAGGAATCCGAACAGATGAAATTGTTCTAGCTAATGAAAACATCAGTTTAAAAATACTTCAAACACCATAAGGTACTTAAAAATGCCTTTCGACAGCTTTTGGTGGATTTGGCTCGTTGGGTGCTCCTGAGAAATTTGGAAAATAACCTATTTGCATCGGATGTAAACGTTGACAGTATATTAACGCGAATTCAGCCATCCTGAGCGAATTGCGTGGGGAAACATTGGATACGAAAAAATTAGGTTGTGCTGCCTTTAGCTCTTCGGTTACGACAATGGCTCAAGTAAACTTAGTAAAAGACGAAGAATATGCGACATAATGATAAGCCGATGAACAGTTTGAAGCACGAGTGTTTGCGTGGAGATAAAATTACGTGGAAAATTTCCACAATAGGTGACCGGAAGAAATGTTGGTGAATATTGATTGGCCGATCGTCGATAGAGGTGTTTGGGTACAGTTTTTGTTTGGGTAGTGAAGATTTTTTCAAGTTCTCTTTTGTCAAAGTTAATTTTTGTCTTGAAGGAGCCCGGGGCGGGAGGGGGGGGGGGGGGATACTCCCACATATGGGCTATATAAGTATGTGCCACGTGATAGGGTATGGTTTTTGAGGTTCTCGATCCTTAAATGGGGTGTTTGTTTGCCCATGTTGGCATAGTGTTCCCTATGCGATCCTTATATAGGATGCCTAAATTGTATCAGCTAAATTGCGGTGCGTAAATGCCCAGCAAAACGAAATTTTGTGTTTTTCCATGGCGGTAAGTCGTCGTTTGGATCGTCCCCCATTAGCCTGCGAACACTGACAGTTTTCCGGCTTTTGTTTCACGTCGGTGTTGTCCGGTTTTTTCGGGATAGGGCGTTAAATAGGGCATCAATTTTCGTTTGCTTCGTCGTTAGATAGGGTCCGGGTTTAAGACCCTTCGCGGCACACACCTATCGGAAATGTATGGGAGTACCCCTTTCCCCCCGATGAAGGGGACACGTTCGAGAAACAAGGGGGATTTGTTTGAAATTGTATTAGTCGAAGCTAAGAGAGTATTACTTGAGCATCATTTTTTATCAGGAAAGCGCCTTATTTGCATATACTCTCAACACACCAATTTGCATATGCGATTACAAAACTAGTTTCGTCTAAAGACCTCGTCAATCATGGCGACCAACTGACGAAACTGACGAAACTAGTTTTGTAGTCGCATATATATGCAAATTGGTTTGTTGAGAGTATATGCAAATGTGGCTTTTTCCTGATTTGTTCGATTTTGATCAAATTTGGACAGCCGCTAAATTAACTTATTAGTTCAAAATTGTGGAATTAGATAATTCTAAACCGTTTTGGGTGAGAGCCATCTCTGTGCGGTCGGTTGGTATTTTTTTTCTACTGAATTTGAAATTGCTCTGTTACGATTTAACGCAATCGAATTAAGGAAAACTTCGACACTGATTTTTAGCTTCTAGGTTCCAGACTTTCAGAAAAATATCAAATTCCTTAAATATAAAAATCACAATTAGTTGTAGCTCTCAAAAGATGATTTAGACCTTGGAGTTTAGACTCGACGGACCATTCAGTAATTCACTTTCCTACAAAATTTATGAAATATTCGAATAGCTAGTCCTATTAGCTTTAATTTGATATATAGGTTTGTGGTGTCTGGACTGTAATCGGGAGCCGCTACAAACCTTAGATTAGAGACAGGCCTGAAGGTACACTGTAACCTTAAAGAAAACACTCTTTTTTATGTAAGATTGGATGAATTGAAAAAAGCACCCAGCTATCACTTCATGTGCTTACTAAACAGTTCAAGCCTATTTACAACGATAACTTGTAATGCGACTTATTATTAATCGGAAAAAATAGTATTAAAGCGTTGTTGCCCCATAGATATGTCGAGCTCGGTATACAGTTCTTTTTGAGCAATCAAACTTTCCGTCGGTTAAAGATTGTCAAAACATGTCTAGCCCTCCTCCCAAGAAAGGTTTGATTGCTGAACTCTTGAAATTTTCTATTTCAAATCGTGGCAAAATAAATCACTAGCGAGTTGTTGCTGCAGATTGACACTACACACGAAGCGCGGCACACAGAGAAATAGGTGCCGGGATCAGCCGACCAGTTTTAACAACAGCAACAACATTTATTTGCCACCTTGACAATATTTACATGTTTAACCTAAGTTAGTGGGAGGAGACCTCAAGAAAACACCAGGCTTATAACAGAGGCCACTTCCGAAAGACGCTTCAAATGAATATCATGTTGTTAATGCTAGATCACTGTATAGACGGTTGCGTAAGTTCGAATACAATAAAACCAAAGTAACCCGCCCGGGATATAATGAAGGAAATAACTCTGTCAAAGAATTTCATTGAAGTGGTCGCCTTTTCCTTACAGGTCTTGGTCCTGGAGGTCTAACTATAAACGACCCGAATTATGATGTGTCTGGGGATTGCATTCCTGGTTCAAGTCACGGAGGAAAAGTACCTTCTACTGTTCCTCTGAATGTTGCGTCGGGTCCACAATACGATAAACAAAACATAACATCACTCCTGGGAGGAAGCGCGGTAAGGCTAATTTCTTTTATCACTGGCATGCTTTGATCTTGATGGTGTAATTTATCATCATTATTCAGCTTTAGCGTCATTAATAGTAAGAGAAGGCGATACCAGATGTTCTTATATACGGTAACGTTAAAGTTGGCTTTCGAGGTAGTCTCAGCTAAAACAGAAAAGTTAATTTCGAGCTCTTTTTGTTTCAAATGCTGCACCATTAAAATCACTGTCAGGGTAATGATTGTTAAAATTACGTAATATGTGATCAATTAGTTTTTTTTGCAAAATAAATGGCCCCAACATACCTTATACATTAGCATTTCAGTTGTTCATCACAATGAGCTTGTTTTCTTTATGTAAAATGAACGCGTTTATATTTATAGTGGTTTTACTGACTTATCAATAAACTGTGAGAATGAATATATGAAAATCGTATATTTGTACTGCGGATTAAAGAATAATGAATATGTGAATGATCATCGCATGTTATAAACACTACTTAAACAGTACTGAAAATAAAGCCTGAAAAAAAGCCTGAATTATCATTTTTTATCAGGAAAAAGCCTTATTTGCATATACTCTCAACACACAATTTGCATATGCGACTACAAAGCTAGTTCCGTCAAAAGACCTAGTCAGTTGGTCGACATGATTGTTTTGTTTTGTTGCAATTTCAATCTGAGCGTACGTTTTCTCACAGCGCACGAGCTCACCGCACTACACCGATAGTATAGTTTTGTTGCACTTTGAGTCTCAGCATACGTCAAGTAAAACGCACGAAAAATAACTTTCGATTGCAACAACAAAACCAGCTTTAACTTAGCAAACTAAAACGGAGACATGTACGTAGCTCTATGTAATAAGAACCCTTGGAACGCGGACATAGTTCCATTGACTTTTTTAGTTCAGCAGTTCAGTTTCTTTAACGTTATTCATAACAACCGATTCCGTGATCTGCCTCAACATCGCATCATCACGGAAAGTTCCCGTGACATTCATGACTAAGTCCGGAACAGCACCTCCATGCTTGTCATATGGATGCTTCTACATTACTGAACCTCCCTGCTGTTGTTCCATAGCATGACGGTGTTCTTTCCCGCGAGTGTAGGCACTTCTTGAGGTTTGACCGAGGTAATTATGTTTGCAAATCCGGCAAACCAGCACGTACGTAACACCAGTGCTGCGGCATGATCCTTTTCCTCCCGTTTGACACACCATGCAGTCGGCGTTTCCGCACGTCTTCTACTTAAATGGGTCTGATCGTTGTAATAATCTCTTGAGGGTTGTACCTGACTGCTCGACGACCTTGATCTTAGATCCAGTCTCCTTAATTTCTCTCACAAATCGATGTTTCAGTTCTGATGCCGGTGTTGCTGGTACAAAAATGACTGTGCTGAACCCCCCTTTCCTGTACCAGGTCTCACGACTAGCTCGTCTCTCCTGTGCCCTGATAAAAAACGATGCTAAGTAATACTTTTTTAGCTTCGAAGAATACAATTTCGCAGCAATGTTGTAATCCCGCACGGGTGTTAGAAGCTATGAGACACACGATGAGCCAAACTGCCAAACTACAGAATGCAAGGTACGTAGCAGATCTATATGGAGATCTATCGCGGAGAAGATTACCTTTACCGTCAGTTGAGAGTTTGTGTACCAGGTTGTGCGTTAAGTTACCTCAGAGAGGGAGGACAACGTTTGTAAATACTGTTATGAAATGGAAAGTGAGTGATGCATGGGCGGTTGTCAGGAGAGAGCGGTATAACAAGGTTTGGAGGGAAAATAAGCGTGTTCTACAGGAGAAAGGTATCGTTCTTCTTTTCATCAGGTTGTGTGAGAAAGAGAAACGAAGGCATTGGAGGTTTTTGAGGGAGAAGAAGAAGACAAGAATGAAATTACTCTATCAGAAATATAGTCAACGAAAAGTAACTAAAAATGTGATCGAGGTCAGAAGCATAACTGTTGCGGATCAGCCCGTACCTCCCAAGTTTGCGGTTTATGAACGAGTAGTTTTAACATCATGTGAAACCCAGATCGAGAAAGGGTTGGCTAAGTTACGCTGGTCGGTGCCTCGTAAAGCGAGTTCACAGGACTCTGATTTGAATGAGAGAAGTGAGGGGAACGGGGAAGAAGAAAGAGTGTTGCCACTTAAATTAGAAACCAACACCTTTGATTTGCGGTATCTGTGACCGACGGATCTTCACTTTAACAGACGAGTATGCTTACTGGCTGCTCTAGAACACGATAAAGAGATTGATATGCAACATCTAAACGGAAAACTGTTGAGAGCGATGAGAAGGTATATCAATGAGTGAGGCGTGAGGTTTCCTAGGAGTAATTTGACACTTGAAGAGAAACGGGGGTTAAAGACTTTGAAAGGCAAAGAGGATGCTCTTGTCTAGCAGACCGACAAATCTTGGAGATTTACTCTAGAAACTGTGGAAAACTATCGTTTAGCGTGTCAACCACACATAGAGATTGACATCACGGTTACGCAGAGATTGCATGAGAGCGCGCAGACAGAAACTAATGCTCATTCAGTTATGCAAGTGAGGATACTGAGTGCAGGTGATGGTGTTGGAGGAAATGCGAGAATCAAAAGCAACATGCTAGTGAAAGACTGCACACTTGCTCCCTTATATGCACTTCGGAAAGATCTGATCGCAACATTGGCCCACCGGTTCGACCAGTTTGTGGAGCAGTATCAGCTTACAACAGAAAATTGTCACATCTTGTAAGTCTTATACTGACGCAGGTTTGGAAGGAGGAAGAGAGTGTTTGCATGAACACTGAAGAGATGCTGGCTGACTTTAAGCAATTAAACGACAGACACATCGTAGTGTTGTTGACTCGGCCGATGTAATAGCTGTATCCTAGTTTGGATATTGAATTTACAGTGGAGAAAGTGTGTGAAGTTTTCCTCGCAAGCAGTGTGCAAATTGTTGGCTTAAACATGGAAGAACTAGGACTGTATCTAGCTTTGAATAGAACTGAGACGGAGCTGAGAGATATGGGTCTGCTACAGTTCTGTCCGCGACGCAAGACCAATAGAGGCCGCCCACCCACCCTCACAGGTTGTGCCCTGGATGACAGTAAGACCTCACGATTTAAGCCTTGGTTACTACCTGCTGAGAGACCTGACGGGAATGCCACTAGAAGGGTGTTTATGGAGGCTTTGTGCACACGTTTGACAATCAGGTAAAGCTGCAGGCGAGGGGAGGTCCCATATAGGCCTGGAACTCACTGGAGTTCTAGCTCAGGTGTTTATGATTTGGTGGGACAGGCAGTTCAAGAAGAAAGTGGGTGACAGTGGGTTAAAGCTGTGGGCATGCAAAAGTTATGTTGATGACATAAATGTCGTTATGAACACTACGAGACCAGGCCTCAGGCTGTTGAATGTGAAGGTGAGGGTAAGGTTAAAACGTGATTTTCAGGCTGATAAGAGATGCATGGAGTTGGTCCGTTCAACTGGAAACAGTATCCATCAATCCATCAAGTTGGAGATCGACTATCCGTCACAGCATGAGGATGGAAAACTACCTATACTACAATAGATTTAAAGGTCTAGGTGGAGGTGAGAGGAAGGCAGACGGGAAACGTACAGGAGGACAAACTCAAGGTGGTGTTACATGAGTTTTATGCCAAAGATGTTGCTTCTAAGTCCGTTATCAATGTGGAGCTTTAAAAGCACAGTACTCACATAAGAGGTGCTGAGGGTCCTCCTCAACTGTAGCAGAGAGCTCCCGTGGGAAATTGCTGTTGGTCACGTGAACAACATGACGTTACGCCTCTAGTACTCTGGCTATGATCAGAAGTTCCGAATGGAAGTATTACGATCAGCGTTGCACGCCTACAACCACCTGGTAGAGCTAGATACGAGTGGTGAGAAAGCTTTGTATAGACCAAGGGGGTGGAGACAGTTAGAACGGGAACAGGAGAGACGAGCGAGTCGTGAGACCTGGTACAGGAAAGGGGGGCTCAGCACAGTCATCATGTACCATCAACACCGGCATCAGAACTGAAACATCGACTTGCGAGAGAAATTAAGGAGACGATCAGACCCTTTTAAGGAGAAGAAGTGCGGAAACGCCGCTGCTTGGTATGTCAAACGAGAGGAAAAGGATCATGCCGCCGTACTGGGGTTACGTACGAGCTGGTTTGCCGGATTTGCAAACATAAATACGTCGGTGAAACGTCGAGAAGTGCCTACACTCGCGGTAAAGAACACCGTCATGCTATGGAACTACAGCAGGGGGGTATGGGGCGCCGTTTGTAAATTTATTATTTAGACTAAATTCATGCCGTTTTTTTCCTTATTTATAAATAAAGCTATGTCTTACAAAATTATTTATATATCATGAAGTTAGGCAAAGCAGTCGTAAATCTGTTATTTATAAATAATGAAGTTTGCCAGTTGTGCAAATTTATTATTTATAAATAATGAAATTTCAGGCCATGAGCATAATTCTATGATTTATATATAATGCCTTTTGCTGTGCTGCATGAATGTCATTATTTATAAATAATGACTTAAGCGCTTGGCAAATGTCATTATTTATTAGCAGCGCTTGCAAAATTTCGTGGTTTATAAATCATGAATTTCGCGGCGCTTGGCAAATTCCATGGTTTATAAATCATGACTTTAGCGGCGCTTGCAAAATTTCATGGTTTATAAATAATGAATTTAGCAGCGCTTAGCAAATTCCATGGTTTATAAATCATGACTTTAGCAGCGCTTGCAAAATTTCATGGTTTATAAATCATGACTTTAGCGGCGCTTGCAAAATTTCATGGTTTATAAATAATGAATTTAGCAGCGCTTAGCAAATTCCATGGTTTATAAATCATGACTTTAGCAGCGCTTGCAAAATTTCATGGTTTATAAATCATGACTTTAGCGGCGCTTGCAAAATTTCATGGTTTATAAATCATGACTTAAGCGGCGCTTGCAAAATTTCATGGTTTATAAATAATGAATTTAGCGGCGCCTAGCAAATTCCATGGTTTATAAATCATGACTTTAGCGGCGCTTGCAAAATTTCATGGTTTATAAATCATGACTTTAGCGGCGCTTGCAAAATTTCATGGTTTATAAATAATGAATTTAGCGGCGCCTAGCAAATTCCATGGTTTATAAATCATGACTTTAGCGGCGCTTGCAAAATTTCATGGTTTATAAATAATGAATTTAGCGGCGCCTCGCAAATTCCATGGTTTATAAATCATGACTTTAGCGGCGCTTGCAAAATTTCATGGTTTATAAATCATGAATTTAGCGGCGCTTGGCAAATTCCATGATTTATAAATCATGACTTTAGCGGCGCTTGCAAAATTTCATGGTTTATAAATAATGAATTTAGCGGCGCTTGGCAAATTCCATGGTTTATAAATCATGATTTTAGCGGCGTTTGGCAAATTCCATGGTTTATAAATAATGAATTTAGCGGCGCTTGGCAAATTCCATGATTTATAAATCATGACTTTAGCCGCGGTTGCAAAATTTCATGGTTTATAAATAATGAATTTAGCGGCGCTTGCAAAATTTCATGATTTATAAATAATGACGTGGCGGTTGGGCGCCAAGTGTAAAAGTACGCCAAGTGTAAAAATACGCCAAGTGTAAAATATGGCCGCCAAGTGTAAAAATATTATTTACTCAACAGTTTGGTGCAATTTTTGGTATTTCGTACATTGTAAATGTAGTCGTTTGGTCATAAAAGGAAGCTTTCGCAACGACGACGGCCGAAAAAGTGGTTTTCAAAATATAAATTCTCGTTTTTGTAACTCTTTCGCGATTATTTCAATTTGTTTAGCTTGTAAGATGTTAACAATATAAACCAGGGACTAAATTACTATAAGCGGTGTTACGGTAAGAGAAAGAAAGTGACATTTACCGTAACGCACTCACGTTCTCGAGAAAACCTAAAATTTGGTCATTTCACGTTGTTGTTTTTATTTTGCAGAGGACGGTAAACACATGTACCAAAACGCACGTGCGGAGCCATTGTTTGTTATTGTTTTGTGGCATTCTCGTTGCCGTTACCGTTCTCGTTGCTAAAGCTCCCTATATATAAATTTCCACTGTACAACCTTTGCGTGACTTTGCGATTTCTAAATCGCAGCAACATAACTTTGCCATTTACAAATCGCAAGGAAGATGACTTGGCCCAGCGTAAATTTATGCCATCGATAGCGCGCCAAATGGTAATTTATTCAGTTTAAGGCGGGGAATAGTGAGTCGAGAAACTAATCATTATGGCGTCTCGGGAATCGTTGTCTAACGTTATTATTGAAGCTGTTTCTCAAGCAGTCAATGACGCCCTGAACAGCGCTTTGTCTCGGGTAAGTTCTTCAACCATATTACAATTTAGTCCTCTGAAACAGTCAACGATACTGAATTACTGTTTCTCAAGTTAGATATGCGTTGTTTTTCTAGAGTTCGCATAACACTAGCGTGCAACAAGCAGCCCCTGCCATTACGACCAAACTAAGGGCCTGTTCACATGGAGGTGTGGGACCCTAAGAAGGTGATGTCCCCCACCTACCCGTGGTCAAAAAAGCTAGCTAGGCTTCACATGCAACCCCGGGGCGCTGGGGTGAGGTTTAAAATGCTATCGTGTGGTCTCTAAGAACGTATATTGACAAAAGAATTCAGAGATAATTGCCCGGATGAGTATCACCCCACACCACGTCCAGCATTCACATGGAGAAAACTCAACCCAGCTGAGCGGGTTACCCGCCCTGGCTGACCGGTGAGGTACCCCACATCACATGTAAACGCGATCGAGAAAGAAAGAGAGATTGTATGGAGAGATTGGTAACCCCACCTAGTGGGGGACCTCACCTTCCTGGGGTTCCCCACCTCCATGTGAACAGGCCCGAAATAAAAAACTTAGGACAGCCAGACAAACTGCGAGCTCATTACGGCCTGTTGACATGGCGGTGGGGGACCTCAGGAAGGTGAGGTACCCCATCTAGCCGTGGTCAAAAAAAGCTGGCCTTCACATGCAACCCCGGGGCGCTTGGGTGAGGTTTAAAATGCTATCACGTGGTCGCTAAGAACGTATATTGACAAAGGAATTCAGAGACAATTGTCAGGATGAACATCACCACCACCCCACCTCCAGCATTCACATGGAGTAAACTCACAAAGCTGTCCTGTTGGCAGTTATTGCTGGAAACATTTCATTTCTATCTGAATGGCTGGAAAATATTCAGCTAAAGCCGCTGGTTCTGTGTTGAGTTAGCAAAATAATTAATGACTTGACGTATTTTTTGTACATGTATTTCGTGTACTTTTATACCGAGTTTTATGAACACTGCTTTCATAATTGTATTTTATTCTTAAGAACGGTATTCCTTTTATTTTAGCTGTCTTGGAGTCTTTCTTCCCCCCCTCCCCCCTCCCCCCCCCTCCCCCTCTGACAGAAGAAGTTTTATTGAAGTAGTCCCAACTGCTAGAGAACGGAAACGGCCAGCCATACGTAGAAGAGTTTACTCCGTCCCCTGCCCCAATTATGTGTGGCATATCGATGGAAATCACAAGTTAATCAGGTGGCGGTTTGTGGTCCACCATGGCATTGATGGCTTCAGCCGACTTATAACCTTTTGTTCCTGTTCCACAAACAACAGAGCGAGTACAGTTTTTCTTAGCTTTCAAGAAGCGGTTCGCGAATATGGGCGGCCCTTTCGTCTCCGCACTGACCATGGAGGAGAGAACGTAGCTGTTTGGAGGGATATGACTGCCGCTTGGGGAGAAGATACTAAATCAGTTATTGTGGGAAGCTCAGTCCACAATCAGAGGATTGAAAGGCACAACAGGTCGCTGAATGAACAGGAACTTTCTGTCTTTCCTGTTCATTCAGCGACCTGTTGTGTACTCGCTCTGTTGTTTGTGGAACAGGAACAAAAGGTTATAAGTCGGCTGAAGCCATCAATGCCATGGTGGACCACAAACCGCCACCTGATTAACTTGTGATTTCCATCGATATGCCACACATAATTGGGGCAGGGGACGGAGTAAACTCTTCTACGTATGGCTGGCCGTTTCCGTTCTCTAGCAGTTGGGACTACTTCAATAAAACTTCTTCTGTCAGAGGGGGAGGGGGGGGGGGAGGGGGGAGGGGGGAAGAAAGACTCCAAGACAGCTAAAATAAAAGGAATACCGTTCTTAAGAATAAAATACAATTATGAAAGCAGTGTTCATAAAACTCGGTATAAAAGTACACGAAATACATGTACAAAAAATACGTCAAGTCATTAATTATTTTGCTAACTCAACACAGAACCAGCGGCTTTAGCTGAATATTTTCCAGCCATTCAGATAGAAATGAAATGTTTCCAGCAATAACTGCCAACAGGACAGCTTTGTGAGTTTACTCCATGTGAATGCTGGAGGTGGGGTGGTGGTGATGTTCATCCTGACAATTGTCTCTGAATTCCTTTGTCAATATACGTTCTTAGCGACCACGTGATAGCATTTTAAACCTCACCCAAGCGCCCCGGGGTTGCATGTGAAGGCCAGCTTTTTTTGACCACGGCTAGATGGGGTACCTCACCTTCCTGAGGTCCCCCACCGCCATGTCAACAGGCCGTAATGAGCTCGCAGTTTGTCTGGCTGTCCTAAGTTTTTTATTTCGGGCCTGTTCACATGGAGGTGGGGAACCCCAGGAAGGTGAGGTCCCCCACTAGGTGGGGTTACCAATCTCTCCATACAATCTCTCTTTCTTTCTCGATCGCGTTTACATGTGATGTGGGGTACCTCACCGGTCAGCCAGGGCGGGTAACCCGCTCAGCTGGGTTGAGTTTTCTCCATGTGAATGCTGGACGTGGTGTGGGGTGATACTCATCCGGGCAATTATCTCTGAATTCTTTTGTCAATATACGTTCTTAGAGACCACACGATAGCATTTTAAACCTCACCCCAGCGCCCCGGGGTTGCATGTGAAGCCTAGCTAGCTTTTTTTGACCACGGGTAGGTGGGGGACATCACCTTCTTAGGGTCCCACACCTCCATGTGAACAGGCCCTTAGTTTGGTCGTAATGGCAGGGGCTGCTTGTTGCACGCTAGTGTTATGCGAACTCTAGAAAAACAACGCATATCTAACTTGAGAAACAGTAATTCAGTATCGTTGACTGTTTCAGAGGACTAAATTGTAATATGGTTGAAGAACTTACCCGAGACAAAGCGCTGTTCAGGGCGTCATTGACTGCTTGAGAAACAGCTTCAATAATAACGTTAGACAACGATTCCCGAGACGCCATAATGATTAGTTTCTCGACTCACTATTCCCGCCTTAAACTGAATAAATTACCATTTGGCGCGCTATCGATGGCATAAATTTACGCTGGGCCAAGTCATCTTCCTTGCGATTTGTAAATGGCAAAGTTATGTTGCTGCGATTTAGAAATCGCAAAGTCACGCAAAGGTTGTACAGTGGAAATTTATATATAGGGAGCTTTAGCAACGAGAACGGTAACGGCAACGGGAATGCCACAAAACAATAACAAACAATGGCTCCGCACGTGCGTTTTGGTACATGTGTTTACCGTCCTCTGCAAAATAAAAACAACAACGTGAAATGACCAAATTTTAGGTTTTCTCGAGAACGTGAGTGCGTTACGGTAAATGTCACTTTCTTTCTCTTACCGTAACACCGCTTATAGTAATTTAGTCCCTGGTTTATATTGTTAACATCTTACAAGCTAAACAAATTGAAATAATCGCGAAAGAGTTACAAAAACGAGAATTTATATTTTGAAAACCACTTTTTCGGCCGTCGTCGTTGCGAAAGCTCCCTTTTATGACCAAACGACTACATTTGCAATGTACGAAATACCAAAAATTGCACCAAACGGTTGAGTAAATAATATTTTTACACTTGGCGTACTTTTACACTTGGCGCCCAACCGCCACGTCATTATTTATAAATCATGAAATTTTGCAAGCGCCGCTAAATTCATTATTTATAAACCATGAAATTTTTCAACCGCGGCTAAAGTCATGATTTATAAATCATGGAATTTGCCAAGCGCCGCTAAATTCATTATTTATAAACCATGGAATTTGCCAAACGCCGCTAAAATCATGATTTATAAACCATGGAATTTGCCAAGCGCCGCTAAATTCATTATTTATAAACCATGAAATTTTGCAAGCGCCGCTAAAGTCATGATTTATAAATCATGGAATTTGCCAAGCGCCGCTAAATTCATTATTTATAAACCATGGAATTTGCCAAACGCCGCTAAAATCATGATTTATAAACCATGGAATTTGCCAAGCGCCGCTAAATTCATTATTTATAAACCATGAAATTTTGCAAGCGCCGCTAAAGTCATGATTTATAAACCATGGAATTTGCGAGGCGCCGCTAAATTCATTATTTATAAACCATGAAATTTTGCAAGCGCCGCTAAAGTCATGATTTATAAACCATGGAATTTGCTAGGCGCCGCTAAATTCATTATTTATAAACCATGAAATTTTGCAAGCGCCGCTAAAGTCATGATTTATAAACCATGAAATTTTGCAAGCGCTGCTAAAGTCATGATTTATAAACCATGGAATTTGCTAGGCGCCGCTAAATTCATTAGTTATAAACCATGAAATTTTGCAAGCGCCGCTAAAGTCATGATTTATAAACCATGAAATTTTGCAAGCGCTGCTAAAGTCATGATTTATAAACCATGGAATTTGCTAGGCGCCGCTAAATTCATTATTTATAAACCATGAAATTTTGCAAGCGCCGCTAAAGTCATGATTTATAAACCATGGAATTTGCCAAGCGCCGCGAAATTCATGATTTATAAACCATGAAATTTTGCAAGCGCTGCTAAAGTCATTATTTATAAATAATGACATTTGCCAAGCGCTTAAGTCATTATTTATAAATAATGACATTCATGCAGCACAGCAAAAGGCATTATATATAAATCATAGAATTATGCTCATGGCCTGAAATTTCATTATTTATAAATAATAAATTTGCACAACTGGCAAACTTCGTTATTTATAAATAACAGATTTACGACTGCTTTGCCTAACTTCATGATATATAAATAATTTTGTAAGACATAGCTTTATTTATAAATAAGGAAAAAAACGGCATGAATTTAGTCTAAATAATAAATTTACAAACGGCGCCCCATAGGGGGGTTCAGTAAGTGAATGGTACTATGTCCGCGTTCCAACGGCTCTTATTGCATAGAGCTACGTACATGTCTCCTTGTTAGTTTAGTCTTTCGTCTAAGTTAACGCTGGTTTTATTTGCTGCAATCGAGTTATTTTTCGTGCGTTTTACTTGACGTATGCTCAGATTCAAATTGCAAGAAAACCATACTATCGTTGTAGTGAGGTGAGCTCATGCGCTGTGAGAAAACGTATGCTCAGATTGAAATTGCAACAAAACAAACCAATCTACCAACTGACGGGGTCTTTAGAGGAAACTAGCTTTGGAGTCGCATATGCAAATTGTGTTGAGAGTATATGCAAATGAGGCTTTTTCCTGATAAAAAAGGACGCTTGGTAATGCTCTCTTAGCTTCGACGAATACAATTTCGCAGCAAAGCCTGAATTGTTTCAGGCTTTATTTTCACTACTGCTTAAGTAGTTTTCATTCACATATTCATTCTTTTTCTTTTTTCTGCAGTTCAAATATAAAATTTTCATATATTTATTTTCACACATTAATCACTCTTGAGTATATTATAATTACGAACCAACAAAATGACCAACTCCCAGTTGGCTTGTTAGCTCAGTTGGTAGAGCACTGTACAGGCATCGCAGATGTCGTGGCTTCGACTCCCGTACAAGCCTGAATTTTTATCAGGCCTTATTTTCACTACTGCTAAAGTAGTGTTCATAACTGCCATGATCATTCACATATGCATTACTAATTCGCTGTTGGGTGATTATTGCCTAAATGCTAAGAAATGAGCGAGGAAGTTTCCCCCTCATTTGTGATTTGCTTTAACTTCAGGGTCCTGTGTTAAAAGTGCTGGAAGTGTTGCTGGTGGAGGAGCCATAGAACTTGTAGCAGAGAATGGGGAGATCACCATAGGTATTGACCTTTGTCTCAAAATAATACTTACCAAGCCCAGTTCTATGCAAAATGATTTTAATTTTAAAGTATTTTCATTCATCATTACCTTAAATCACTTCTCAGGTGCTTCTATTACTGCATCAGCTCAGAGAGACCCAGACAACAAAGCAGATTGTTCTGGTGGATCCGGTGGACTCATTAGACTTAAGGCTCGAAGAGTAAGTTTGACACTGTGTGCCAAAGTTAAAGTAATATTTATATTTAGTGGTACTGTTTAGGCAACCCTAAAAGCGGAGTTCTAAAATTTTTTTAATGGCAAAGCTATAATAGAAAACGTTTTGGAAAGGTGAAGTAAACCGGTCCGAAAAAAAGGCGGCCCGGACCCGCTCGAGCAATATTCGCATGACTTTTCTTCACTGAATTGAGGCTCTGTTATGGGGGGGAGGGTGTGGTGTTTATGTCCCCCGTATGAATTTCAAAACTTTACATGTCGCAATTTCGAAAGGGCAACATGTTGCTGTCGGAATTTCATGCATTGACCGATGTCGTTGTCTCAATTTCGGAAAGTTCGGAATGTTTCTGAGGTCGTTTCTTCAACAAAAAATGCGTTGTCGTAATTCAGGGGTCGTAAGACTGACAGAACGATTAACTTTTGGAAAATACAAATACGAGGTTTTGTTATTGAAATTAAGGTGCTGTAAAACAATAGTGATCTAAAATAGTGTGATTTAAATTAACAACGACATAAATTAAGCTGCATTAAATTAATTCGATTTTTTGAAAAAAATCACGTTAACTCATTGACTACCAGCCACTTTTACGTTTTCGGAGTGATTTTCCACCTATAAACGATCCATAGCATTTCGCGACTCTTTATTTTAACTACAATGGAAAAGTGATGCTGTCCTAAGGCACTGGAGGCTCTGTAGGTATTTTTCAACCGTGGAGCTACAACAACGGCCCAAGTTCGGTTTGCTTGCGATTTTTGCTAATTTTACAGCCATTTTTCATCTTTAGTGGCTGCCTGATGAGCATCATTAAGCGCGACGGTAGCTAAGAGTCCACTTTCTCCCAGCACGCAATGCGGTCGAGATGTTGAAAATGGCGGAAAGACCCGAATGCACTGGATCAAAAGGCTGTATCTACGCTCGGGAGAAGAATATGAACAAAAAAAGTCATTTCTAAGCTAGAAGAAGGACTGAATTTTCTTATGATGGTTGAAGTTTAGTGTTTCGACGATGATTTCTTTAAAAAAGATAAAGACAAAAAGGAGCATTTTCGTCGTTTGTCTTTGACGTTAAAAACGGTCAGTTTCGTTCTTGTCCAAACTCAAAAGGCCATATTTGGTTAAAATCGCTACATTTCTTGCGTGTATTGGATATCCAAATTTAAAGGACATTCCATTTCGTGCGCACAACTGACAGTTAAGGCAATATTCGTGCGATTGAGAAAGTTGCAATGCTTTGAAGCATGGGAGTCTTGTGCGGCTGGTTTTGGCCGGCACGGGTGCCAATGTGTTAATAAAGTGCATCGTTAATTTCCTATAATAAGGTAAGCTATTGGCAAGGAAAAATACTTTGTTTGTTGTGGAAATGCACTTAGCTGCTCTACCTAGTTCACAATCATTCCACTCAAATACCTTAATAAACGTAACAGGGTTAAGAAACCCAACTGGTGGTAGGCAAACCAGTTGGCTATTTACAAGCATGACCCTCTCCAACTAGCGGTCAGAGCGGGACTTGAATCCGGGACTCCCGCATTACAGGTCCAGCGCCCTAACCGCGTGGCCACGCTGAAACGTTTGGAATAAAAAGCAAAAATTGTTAAGTCCAAACTACTCTCAGATGAAAGCGTAAAATAATTCACCTTAGGGTCAAAAGCGACAAAATATTGAAAGAAAACAAAGCTGTGCGAGAGTCTGTTTGTAGTCTCTTGGAGAACGTGGAGACTGAAATCGTTCAAGCGATAAACATATCTCGTAGTAAGCTAGACAGATAGGTAAGAAATTGTTACTGGTAGATAACAGTAGAAAAGACAAAAAAGAGTACAAACCTGAGAGTTTAGCTCAGTCTACAATCACTTTGAACGCAGAGCTTCATAATAGCGCCACTTCATCACAAAAAATCGTTGCTTGGCTAAGCAGATACAAATCCTAAGTGCCTTGATCGTTTAATTGCTACTTCCCAGATCCACCGAGGAAGCTTTTTGAGTTAAAGATCCTCAGCGGCAAAGCATCATCCATTTTCACAGCAGCAAAGACAGCGCTATAAATAAATAAAATAGATAAATAAATAAATAAATAAATAAAATCGACTTTGTTTAACGAGGGTTACACTTGATAGTAATCCTACCGACAAACCTGTGGCCTTCGAAATTCCGGATCGAACTGGAATTCCGAAATGTTGGTTTTTGAGGAGAGCGGAAAAACCTCTCAAAGCAAGGACGAGACCCAACAACAAACTCAATCCACATATGACGCCGAGTCCGGGAGACGAGTGCTCTCACCACTACGCCATCCCTGCTCCCCCTGCTATTACTTACTACTACCACACGAGCTTTCCTCTCAGTAATAGTGGATGTCCCGCACGATTACTTTTTCTTTACTGGAATCGAAAAACTTCGCATGGCTTTTCGTCAGCCAATTAGTTTGTGTCTAAATAATTGAGCAGTAGCAGGGAAAACGAAGAGCTTTAACTCATTCACGACGGGCTCTGCAATTTTCGGTCACTGAAGACCGATGCTTTGAAAACCGATGCTTTTAAACCCCGTAAACTTACTGAAAGTCCCGTTTTTTCTTGAATATGACTGTTTATTCTGTTGCAAAACCAAAAACGCTCTAGAACGGCACCAAACATAAGCAACTTTGTTTTGAAGTTTTCAAGACAAAAAAACCCTCTTCAAGCTAAAAGTCCACATTGGCAGTAAACTTCGGCTCAACTTCTTGCAATCTGTTCCAATTTGCCTGCTCACTTCCTTAGCCCGATCTGGGTAACGCTATTTGATTTCAGTTGCTCTCACTGGTCTGACATGTTCGCTTTGTGACCCAAAGGAATTCTGGGATATCCTTGGATAACTGCCGCGTGTTAGTCCGCCAATTTCCATTTCAGATATTTTTTAGAACCGTGTCCAGCCACCCGGTCCTGCTGGCAAAACATTGCAGCGATTGCATTATTTACATGTCAAAACTCCCGGAATCTACTCACAGATCGGCTAGGAACACAACTTCACTTCGTGAATCACCATGACTCGATCGAAACCTTTCGGTGGCTCACTTGGTGTGAAATTGCTTCTCACCTCTGTCTTTTTCCAGAGGATTGCCTCTACCCACCAACCCAGCTTTATGATGCCAGGCAGGGAGCTTCTGAGGTGGAAAATGGCTCGAAAAACACACTTACAAATGAAATACCTACCGAATTGTAGCTGACTGATCGTTTACAAATAAACGAAAGCTAGGGTGACAAACGTGACATGAAAGATAGAGTCTTCGATGTTGTGCGCCAGCGAAATTTCCGTGGTAAGCCCTTATATGGAATAACCAGATCGACTTGACCTCAAACCCTCGAAAATTACAGAAAAACACGTAAGAAATGCCCGTCATGAATGAGTTAAGATCTAGATGAACTAATGGATAGCAAATGTTTGGTATAAACTAGGTACTTTCAGATGAAAGCGTAAAGGAATTCACAGCAGGTCAAAAACAACAAAACGGTGCGTGTGTTTGTAGTAATTGACAGTACTTTCAAAATGTTTTAACTAATCAAACGCCTCTTCACCGTTCACTTCCGGTCGTAAAGGGATACTCAACGGTGTTTGGAACCAAGATACTCAGTACATTGTACAAACAGACTTGACACTGACTTCGGGTACAGCATAAACTGAGATATTTAGATACAGTTGTATGGACAATCTCAACTTCAGGAAACCTCGAATAGTTATCAATAATTACTAGAATATAGTATCCAGCTATCTCACAAAAAGCTATGTGCACTTGTTGCCAAGGACCACAAGGAAATGGAGTCATCTCTAAAAATTCCTAGGATAGCAACTTGAGAAGACTGCATCAACAACATTATCTTTTCTTGGGAGTCAAACCTTAAAGCGCAACAAGGTACACGTCCTAAATTGAGCTTGGTACCCTTCATGAACGAATTCTACCACACGTTTCGATTTGCGAACATTCAACATAGGTCCTGACTTCAAATTCTCCAACTGACCGTTTGAGATAACACGCATGTTTCTTGTAAGGTTCCATCTTGTGATGTAGCTCCCACCATTTCTTTTATGCTCAGCGCCTTGGATGTAGCTGGTAACTCTACAAAGTTAACACACAGAAAACGTCTTGGAAATGCATAGATATGTATTGAGGTGGGTTAAACGTACCCCCTGAATACGCGACTTCGAATTCGGCAGATTGCAACCTTAGATTCTTAGTGTGGCTTGTGAATAGAATTGTTGAAGATTGGCAACAGGAACTTGTGGTCTGTAATCTCTTAGAATTGACACCAAAATGATGGCAGCCCATGCAATAGCCGACGCCTCACGCTTAAGTTTTGTTTCTGGCAATAACGCCTATCACACTAGAGAGTGCTTTATTGTCATACAGGATCACTTTACCATCTTGTGTCAGCAGGGCAATTAAAGTGCGCGCTACGACCAAATTTTCACGCACCTTTATTATGATTATGATTATGATTATGGTGGTGGTGGTGGCATAACTAATAAACAGGTTTATTTACCAACGCTTCATCCTGCAATCAAGAATACGCCGATCCAAGAAAAAGTCGGAAGTTGCATTTAAGCGAGGCCTAAGGGCCCTTCGTGCGACTTCTGGCGGCAAAAAAAAAGCTTCTCGCGGCGTAAAAGCTTCAAGATGGGGAACGAAAATGTTGAAAAATTGAATCCGGAGGACATACCTGGAGCTTCGTTCAAAGATTCAGAACCTTGTAAATTAACAGTACAACAGTTAAAGTTCTGGTTATGAGTCGAAGAATAAACTAAGGCGGTAACAAGGAAGCCCTTCATGAAAGGTAAAACAAACCGATCGAAAATAAGAAGTTTTTATTTGTTCCCTGGCCTAAGTAAGAAGGCATCCATCAGTCCCGGAAGACTGTGGTATTGCGCGTTGGGTGTCAAGTCTGGCACATCGTCTGGTGTGACCTGACAGGCCTATGGGGGAGTAGCAGTCTCTTCCGCACTGTGCACAGGAGCAGTCTATTGCTGGTCTGTCCGCATGGTTTAGGGCTTTCCTCCTCTGTCTCTTCGCTACTGACTGCTCAGCTAGTGCCTCTTCGAACTGTGAAGGCCTTTTTTAACAGTCTGCCTCCAGGTTGTTCGATCCGCAACCACAGTTTCCCATGTGGTGAGATTGACACCTAAGGCCTTCAAATTTGTTTTGCTCACTTCCTTGAAGCGTAATTGGGGTCTGCCTGTAGGACGCTTTCCTTGTGCAAGTTCTCAATACAGGAGATCCTTGCCGATCCTGCCATCGTCCATGCGCACTACGTGACAAATCCAACGCATGCGTCTCTACTTCAGGAGTGTGTACATACTGACAATACCGGCTCTCTCCAAGACACTGCTGTTTGCGATTTTGTCCCGCCATGTAATGTGCAGGAGTTTTTCGGGACAGCGCATGTGAAAGGCTTTGAGCTTTCGTTCCTGTCGGGAACGAAGGGTCCAGGACTCACTGCCGTACAGCAGAGTCCTAACGACGCAGGCTCTGTAGACCTGGGTCTTGGTATGCTCGGTCAGCTTGTAATTGATCCACACCCTCTTCGTCAGCCTGGACATGGTGGTAGCTGCCTTGCCGATGCGCTTGTTGTGCTCCGTGTCGAGTTAGAGAGAGTCGGAGATCGTGGATCCTAGGTACCCAAGGTGGACGACATTTAGCTTATGCTGTGAGATGCTGATGCTGGGTGACGTGTCCGTACCCTGGCCCATGACCTGTGTCTTCTTCAGATTGATGGTGAGTTCGAAGTGTTGGCAAGCCTCGCTGAATCGGGTCATGAGATGTTGGAGGTCTGCAGCTGAACGAACAGTGACTGCTGCATCGTCCGCGAAGAGGAAGTCACGCAGGCATCTCACTTGAACCTTGCTTTTAGCCTAAAGAGGTTGAAGAACCTTCCGTCGGATCTGGTGCGCAGGTATATGCCTGCTGTGGCAGATACGAAGGCATGCTTTAGCAGAACGGCAAAGAGGATTCCGAACAAGGTCTGTGGATCTTGGAAAGGGCATCCCCGCTGACAAGGTCGAAAGCCCTCGTCAGATCTATGGTTCCCTGGCCTACAAAGTCAAGAACCTAAACGCTATGCCCGGAGTCAGAGGTAAAGTTTATGATCCTTACCCAGGCAAAGTCTTTGCCAAACGGAAGTTAGCCCATCTCCAGGAACGTCACTGCACAGCGGACTCGGCGCAAGATGAGTCACCTGGATTCAGCCAATTTCCTTTCCACGATGCGGCTTTTAATAAAATTATTCAGTTCTTCCGGTATTTGTACCTACCGATACTCTTTTTTTTGTATTTTCAATTTTGTTATTTCAGGTTCAAAGTTTCTTATTAATACTCACTATACATACCTACGGATACATACACATATGATGCACGGGTTGACCTTTTTTACAGATATTGCGTATATTCTTATTTATGTTATAACAACAAAGAGCACAGTGCGAAATTATAATCACATTAATTTTCAATATAATTGCCCCATTTTCTAAGGTGGGTGGGCAATTTATTAATAGATTTGGCAACCATCATTTCAAGTTGGTAAATCATCTTAATCTTAGCGTTTAATATTGTAATGGATAGTTTGGTCTTATTACATCTGCAAGAATAAATATATTTTTTCGCAATCAACAAAATATGGTTTAGAAACAAATCATTATGTCCTTATTAGAAAGAGGTCCAATTTCAATGTCCTGGTTGGCGATCCATTTTATAACTGTAAGGGAACGTTACAAAGATATGCTCGAGAGATTCGTCTGCTTCTCCGCAAAAAGAGCAAGCTGGGGATGAAATTTTACCAATTTTGCTAAGGAGGACATTCGTGGCGAGACATCTGTAGAGAAGTGTATATTGAAATTTACGCGATTTTGTGTCCAAGGCAACACGATGTGGCAGACTGAAGATTTTTTTCAATTTAATTCATCAGATACAAATTGAACATTGTATTTGAGTTGAGCTGTAGGTGGAGTAATGTTTCTATTTCGAATTTCCTTATAAATGATCTTCGATACAGCTTTGCTAAGTAAGACATTTTGACCACTTAAATATAACTGACTCTGATTTTGTAACTTAAAGGGCTCATTAACAGAAGGATTACACGTTTTTAAAAAATTACGCCATTCAATTGGAAGAGCTTCAATTACACATGTAAGTTTGAATGCGTCCAACGGAGAGATATTCAATTCTCGTAGCTTGTATTTCGTGATAAGCTTGTTGTCTTCAGAAACTAGGTCCCCTATTCTAAGAATACCTATATTTGCTAAACTATTGTTATAGACAGACTTACCATAAATACAAATAGCCTTATTATTCCATAAAATTATTTTAGAGCATTCTGCGAAGTATTTGAGGCATTCTTCATAAAACGTTGGAAGCTTGATGGGCAAGGGTTTTACATCAAAGTCGCAACATAAGATAAATTTACCGCCAACAGGTTTTAAATAGTGCAGAAGTATAGTTTTCCAGTTCCTGGGTTGCTCACTTGCGAGTCGTTTGCACCAAAGTATTCTCTGAGTTTTAATAATGGAGTCTAGGTGTGGAGCTTTCAGTCCGCCATCTTCGATATCGCTAATTAGCGCTAGACGCTTGATTTTGTCTTTTCCCCTCAAATGAAATCAAAGATAATTTTATTGGCCTCGTTCACAAACCTTTTGTCCAAGCAGATCATGCTTGCATGATATAAGAATACTGGAATGATGAATGTCTTGACAATTTGAATTTTGCCGATAAGAGTGAGGTCTCTCCACCTCCATATCCTTAATTTATCCTTAATAGAATCAATCAATTTGTCAAAGTTCAGCTTTTGTTTGATGCGATAGTCATATGAGAAATAAATCCCTAGAATTTTAACATGTGTTTTTATGATTTATTTTAAGACCCGAACACTCTCCAAAACTTTCTAGAAGCTCGAAGAACTTCCATGAAGAATAATCGTTTAACACAAAGGCGGTCAAATCATCAGCGAAAAGTTCCAATTTAATTTCTTCTCCATCCACCAAAATATCCTGAACATTTTTGTTGTTACGTATACTAATAGTCAAAATTTCCAAAACAATGATGAACAGATAGGAGGATAGCGGATCTCCCTGCCTTACTCTCCGCTGAACTTCAAATGGGGCAGTGGAAAAACCGATATTCAAAAAACAGCTTGATATATTGTTGTAAAATGTGTGAATCCCTTGTATAAACGAAGGTCCAAAATGAAAAGCAGACAGAGTACGAAACAGGAAATCTCTACTTACAGAGTCAAAAGCTTTCTGGAAATCAATAGAGATCAGTCTTCCTTCTTCTTGATATTTTTTCGTGTAATCCAAAATATCCTCGATAGATCTTACAGCGTCACAAACAGTTCTATCTTTGACATATGCACGTTGATTATGATGGATAATGCTGGGCAGAACAGCCTCGAGACTTTTAGCAGTGGCTTTTTAGCCAATTTTACATCAAAGTTAATAAGCGATATTGGTCTCCAGTTAGCTATATCCCTCCTATCTTTATCTGTTTTTTTTCAATGAGTGTGATGACAGCTCGCTTCTGCGAGTTCGACAATTCTCCATGATCGTAAGAGTTATTTAAACTCT
>JAEMWC010000540.1:17500-75000 GCA_016490735.1 Pachyseris speciosa | reverse complement strand
CAAAAGGATAATCATTTTGGTCCAAACTTGTTCAGAACAGTGAACATCAGTGCCTGAAAATCTTGCATCTGCTTACTCTGCTGTTGTTGTTGTTGCACTATCAACTTCATAAAATCTTCCTGCTTTTTCTCTTGCAACATAAGTTCCTGTTTTCGAAGAGCAAGCTCCTCTTTATGGGTTTCTTGCAAAAACTCATTTCGTTCTCGCAAATAAAGCAAAGTATCACTTCCACTTGACCTTTTTTTTTCTTTGTTTCATTTTCTCCCTCTACACTTTTTCTTTTCTGGGTCTGCCCCATCCTTTCCATGGCCTGTCTTCTCATGTCCTCAGCATTCTCTTTGTCTTGATTTTTTCGTTCCCTCTGCCTCTGTGTGTCATCTCCTTTCATTGATTCAGCTGCATCTTCCTTCTCTATAAGCTCCTTAATAGCAGTTTCAGTCTCAGACATTTCCGTGTCTATACCACTGGCTTTCTCCTCACTTTTCAGCTTCTTTCGGAGTTTTTGAGCCAGAAGTTGGTAGCGATCACGCACAGCTCTCGAATCAACTTTAAATTTGGGTTCCAAAATCTCCAAAAGATGGTCTGCAATTATTTTCCATTTTGCTCCCCTCTGAACAGTTCCCTTTTTGGTACCAGTAAATGGATCTACAGCAAGAATCTCACGGCACATCAATCTGTCATGCTCTTCGGTCCAGTACATTGCAGAGCTGTTGAATTATCACAATAAAAAGGACATTTCAAGCTGCTTGTCTCAACTTTTCGTTCAAAGCATCTCAATCAAGAGAGGATGGAGAGGAGTGCAAGCAAAAATAAAAATCCTTTTCGTTGCTTCAGTTTTAAAACCGATTTTTGGTGGCTATCAGGTTTAAATGATAATTAAATGTAAACAATAAGGCATATTTATTTCGCGCCTTAGAGTAAAAGGTAAGTTGCCCCAAGTTTCGCTGTTTATGGCGGCACTGAAAATTATTTCACACGAAGATTATTTTACCTTCTCATCATCTCAGAAATGTAAATACGTAGAAATAGCTTAGATGTAGACAGAAATATCAGCATAAAATGAAATGGCGAGCATATTAAACTGGATCAGTGATAACTAGAGCACAGAAGATATACATGAAATAGATCTTACCGTATGGATTTCTTCGAGCTTGAGGTCTTCTGAAAATTTGCCGATGGGCGGCTTGTGCTAGCGCATGTTCCTGCTTCAGGGACGTTCATCGTGGAATTTCTCCTCAAATAACTTAAGCAGTAAACACCAGAAAAGTACACGCAAGAAAGAATACCGTAAATCAATGAAAAGGACCAAGAACTTTACAAGGAATTTCGACGTTGTCGACACTACGTCAAAACAGCCAATGTGGCGTCGCCAACGACAGGACGACGGCGGATTGCAGTCAGCTTTTCAGGTTCTGCGCATGACCGGAACGGAAAATAAACTTCCGGTATGCCGTCGTCGTGCCTCCCGTCCTGGTGCTTAAGGTCTCTAATGCCACATAGAATTCACATAGAAAACGCTCCATGTTAAGAAAATTTTTTAGGACCACGAATAATATTTTTGCGAGCTTTATATCTTATCTTTTGAGTAAGATTGTGGGAAATTAATTCGGTGCAGTTGTTTCCTCTAAGCCGACTAAGGAAACCATGAAGGTAAGACCTATTTAAAGGAACATTGAGAGAAAAGTGTGGCTAGTTTATGCGATGATTTCGATCAAAAAAGGCACCATTTAGAACTATTTTTTTCCTCATATTTTACTCAATTACAACGTGTTCGAGCTTGACGCTCTCTACTAAAATCATGTGGAATACTTAGTTTTGTGTGGCTACGCCACAAAATGCAAAGCAATATTATTTTTCGGTTCAGGTGATACAAGAGGATTTAAAAGAGCTTTTGACTTCCCTACTTAACACTATTGATAGGGCTGCAACAGTTTATAAGTCAGAGACGGCTTGGTGAACACACAAAAGTACTTGCGGCTATATCGTTATCACAGAGCGATTATTCGTCGTTGGGAGATTTTATAATTGGGTCGTAAGCAGATTCCTCAGCAGTGTTGTTAAGAACTATCTCAGACATTTTAAGTGTATTAAACTGTCGAGAAGAGGAAGATCGTGAGGTCTTAGTCATGTTGTGCAAGTAAAGGAGGAAGACCAGCCTATAACATTACGAAGGATCTAATCGAGCAGCTTCGAGAAACTGGAATGAACTGGCGACTTTACAGAAGAAGAATAGAATTCGGAATAGAGGACAGTTGTGTAAGGAGAAAAATGGGTTTACCTCGATGTAAGAACCTGACGATATTCTCTTTGTTTGATGAGCTATTGTTTTACTGTATACTGTTGTTTGCAACTTTTCGTTGTCTTTATTTTATGTCATTAGTAAGTTTCACAGGTTCTTACACGGGGTTGAGCCAAATAAATCTGAACTCATTAACTCTAGCAGATAAATAATAAGGGCTTTGTCAACCACAAATTTTGACAGAGAAGCAAAACCTTTCATTTGATTTCAAAACACAGTGAATATTTGAGAGCGCACTTTTCTGGTCACTTGGATTTGATAACAACTTATCAATTCATTCCTATTACTGCCATCACTGCAATCATTGATAACATTTCCTAGAGGTCAATGTCTATGACACAAAGAGATTTCCCTAGAGGAAGTAGCAACAAGTGAAGTTTCCCTCAAGGAAGAATGTGAAATATCATGACACCTTATTTCTCTTTCCTCACACTGCAGTATTTTCTCACAAATTTGAAACATACATGTACACTGTAGGTGGGTTTTGCCCTTAATTTATTACTCGACAGAAGCGCGTTTAGCCATTTTTCATTAGTGCCATGAGATCTGTTTGATATATACATGTACACTTTTGCTTTGAAACAAGCAAGACAATGCATTTAGGCTATGGTTGAATTACAATGATTTTATGCAAGCAGTCTGTAGATACTAAGAGCCAGTGACTACCAACAAGCCAAGGACACCAGTCAATAATTCACAGTTCATATTGGATTAGTTATTTAAGTTTTATTGACTTTGCTCCCTTCGGGTGGGTACTTTGTATCTGAGCTTTGTATGTGTCTATTAAAGAGTAAAAGTAAGAAATAATTTTACAGTTAATGAAATCATTGCAATGATACTGACTCGGGTTTCACAGTAAGTCTCAGAACAATACTATTATTAAGTAAAAAAACAACAATTCTTCTGTTACCAGTAATGTCCACACAAAAACCTACAGTCATGCAAAACAATGTGACATACAAAAATGGGGGAAATTAATTAAATCTAAGATCATCTTTTAACAGTGTACTTGTGGTGGGCCTATAAATGTCTAAATGTGTACAATAAAGAAGTTAAACATCAACTGTCACTTATCTGTATTACATGTAGCAAAACAACATTAACACCTGTCCATCACCAAGCAAGTCATTTAGGCTACAGAACAATTTTGTACCTGTGACAAACTTAGAACTGGAACAAAACTATGAAAACTGGAAAACATAATTCACTGCTCTTGGCAGTGATTATTTTAGTAGCACATACATTTTTTTCTTGCACTGTGAACATGAACAAATACATAACAATTTCAAACAGACTAGTGCAAGGTGAGAATAGTTTCTGACTTTCAAGCTCGTCAATACGACGATTTTCTGTCAACAGCCCATTGGAAGTACCAAAAACCTGTGCTACTTCCCCATCAACACCTATGGTTTCCCATTTGCCCTGAATGGCCGCAGGGAAACCGCTGAGTCGGCGGCTCATGAAAAAAACTAATCGATATTCTCGAACAGTGATTTCTTATTCTGGTATGTCGATTTTTCATTCTCAACAGTGGTTCCTTATTTCCCGGTATATGGCCGCGTCATTTTTTTCTCGAATAACGTTTTCTTTTGCTCGAATGGTGTTCCATCATTCTCGTAGGGCGAATTTTTATTTTCTGTTGCTGATTTCTCATTCTGGTATATCGATTTATAATCTCAAACATGGATTACTATTTTTCATCAGTCAATAACTTGTTCTCGTATGGTGATTTTCTAATCTCGGAAAGCGATTACTGCTTCTCAGTTGATGAAGCGTATTTCTCGACAGGTGATTTTAAATCTCAACCCACTTTTGTCATGTTTGGCTTGCCATAATGATATACCAGTCAATACTCTAATCGGTACTGTTACTAAAGGATCTGTTCTGCAAATACAACTGAAAGATTTTAATATCAGATCTGCTACTTCTACATGCGAGAGTTGATTTATTCTGCAACCAAAACCATGTGTAACAAATGCAACTGTGTCTCAAGCCAGTTAAACAAACACAGTAAACAATACGGATAGTGCAGTTGAATGCAAATGGACTGATAAATCAGCCCCTTAGACTGGATGAAATATGTGACAGATGTTCAGCAATGAAGAAGAAACTATTCATTGGAGAAAATGAAATAGAAACGTTTGAAGCTGAGACAAGAGGACAGTCCAATAATCAGATATGGTGCGTTTTATTTCAAATTTGGAAGAATAACAGCATCTAAATGTCACAGAGTGGTCTGTCCACATGAGGCTAATACTTCCCTTACCAAAATCATTAAAGATGTTTTAAATGACAGAGAGTGAGTGCAGACTAAAGCAATGAAAGATGAAATTGTAAATGAAAAACTTACCATTTCCCAGTATGTAGACAAAATGTAAATGAATGGTCATGAAGGACTGGAAATTTGAAAATGAATGGTCAGAAAGGACTGGATTTTTGGTCTCTAAAAGCCATGGCTTTTTACGGGCCTTTCCTGATGGGTTTGTAACTGATCCAAGCTGTGAGAATCAACTAGGATTGGTTGAGGTGAAGAACGTTATACTTAAAGAAAATGAAAGTCTGATGACAGCCTTAGTGAGAAAAGGGATTTGTAACAAAGATGGGAACGTTAATAAGAGCCATCAGTATTACTATCAAGTTCAACAACAAGCATTTGTCGCAGACAGAACTTGGTTAATCAATCAAGTGGAAGCTTTTGCTATTACTTGTATAACACAGATGTATTATGCACATTACTTGCCAGACATTTAGGAGCATTTTAATTTTGGACAAAAAAGTGTCCGAAAATAAAACCGTCCGACATTTTTAAGCGTCCGAAATTTTTACGATACAGTATAAAACTTTACAGTACATAATGTAGCTGGAACTCGGATTAGACTTTGCTCGTTCTCTTTTATCACTGGAGAGGAAAAATTTTGTTTCTTCTATGAAAATGTTTTTTTCCCTTTTTCAACTTTAGAATACTAACTCTACTTACAATACTTACAATACCAACTTAAAATACTAACCTAATTTACAAAACTAAAATCACGTACAATTTACAGTTACACAAATGGTTACAATATTAAATTAAATGCTGCTACTAACGAAGTAAAAAAGAAAAAGCGACAATGGGTTACAGTGGCCCTTACGATTGCAAATACCACACAAAAGCCCAGTTGTAATGCAATTCTTCAATTAACTGGCGATAGTACCCACGTTTTCTTGAAGAAGTTTGTGTTATTGATCTTTCTTTCGGTTTCATATTTGATGACTATTTTACTTTGAAATTCTTGGATTTTGGGTGGAATTTGGATTCTTCTGCATTTCCATAGAAACAGTTTCCCAATTATTATAAAGAGATTCAGTAGGTTAAGTAAAGGGCGTGGTTTAGATGTTATTCCAAATAAAACATCTTGAAGAGTAAGATGAATTTGCTGATTTGAGAGTTGGTGCCAGTATCCTTGAAATTCATGTGACAATGTGACAGTGAAGATTTGTCTCAGCTTATCAAACGAGAAGTTAAAGTCATTCTGCAATTTACGAACGATATTAGGAAGCTGTGCTTTTTTGCCTACAAGTAGTGAATAACATCAAAGATGTTCTCGTCAAATGAAAATAAAGGAGAGGCTGTAGATGGACAGGGAATAGTAATTTTTAAAGACAAAGGTATTGAATGTCCAAGGCCAGCCCATTGCAAAAAGTTAATTTTGGAAATCTTGTACGTCCAGTAGCTAAACGAGTCTTTGATATTTAAACTGAAAAGCAGATCTAGAGTAAAAATCATTTCTACCTCAAAATAGTTTCTGTAGAAGACTGGTCTTTTGTTAATGAGAATCTCTTTATTATTCCAAATATTATTTTGCTAGTCTGTCTGAAAGGCAAACGAGTCACGAAAATCTGACTACCAAGAAAGTAGTTCACAATAAAACTTAGAAGAGATGTTGTAATCGTTAATATCATAGTTGCAGTTTCAGAAGAAAAAAACCTCCCATGGGTTCTAGCAAGTGCTGTAGGTACGTTTTCCATGTTCCATTATTGCCTTCAGATATATGCTTTAGCTATGTCAACCTTGAGGACTTTATTATGCAAAATTTTTAATCCTGACCTTCCTCGTATTCATTTATTACCGAAACGCGTGTTAACTTATCCGTGTCATCCCAAAGGAATTTAAATAGCAGTTGATTAAATTCTTTCACTAAGTCTATACGTGTAGGCAGTACCGAGAAAACATAAACAAACTTTGGAATAAGGAAGTATTTGATTATTGTCACCTTACCGTAGACAGATAAACCTCTTGAGGACCAAATGTTAATAAGTTTTTAATGCTATCTAATCGCTCAATAAAATTCTTTTCTTTAAGTGGTTTTGAATCATATGTGAAATACACCCCAGGGATTGTATCAGCTCATTAGCCCATTTAATGTCAAAAGGTTTTGCTTTATTTTCTTTGGTAGAGCCAAGTCACATACCCTCGTTTTTTGTACCATTGACCTCAGCTTGAGTCCTGAGAAATTTTTGAAAAGATCTAGCAGTTGAAACAGAATTGTGGCTGCGTTAGTGTCAGCGAGTACTGCTGTTGTGTCATCTGCGTATTGTAACAGTTTTGTCTTTTCTTACCCAACGACAATACCCCGAATGGCAATAGCTAACCTTTCCACAGAAACAATGAAAAGATAGGGGGAAAGAGGATCGCCCTGTCTAACACCTCGCTCAAGTTTAAAGGATTTTGAAGTCATGCCGTTGTTCATAATACAGCTTTGTTTATTGTTGTAGAACAGTTTTACCCCGCGGAGGAAATCAGAACCAAAATTTAAAGCTTAAATACATATGGAAAGGAAATCCCATTCAATGCTATCAAATGAAGATCATTAAACCAGGAATGTTTTCGTTGACAGTCCAATCCATTATGTCATAGATGGAACCGATAGTTTCACCTATAAAACTTTCTTTAACTCTTTGTCTGCCGCCTTACTAAATATGGACCACCTGAGTGAGTGAACCTTCCATTTCCATTCAATATGACTGTTTATTCCGTTGCAAAACCCCAAAACGCCCTCGGACAACACAAAAATTCACGCAACTTTGTCTTGAAGTTTTAAGGTCAAAAATTCCTCTTAAAGCTAAAAGTTTACATTGGCAGCAAACTCCACCTCTTGCAATCTGTTCCACATTTACCTGCTCACTCCTTTAGCCCGACCCCGGTTGCGCTGAGTTACTCTCACTGTATGTAATTTTCATGTTTTTGACCCAAAGGAATTCTGGGATACTCTTGCCTAACAGCAACATGGAAGTCCGCCAATTTCCATTTATTTACATATTTTTATAAGTGTCGAGCCACCCGGTCCTGCTGGCAAAACGGTGCACCGATTGCGTTCTATACAAGTCAAAACTCGCCAAAATGGCCATGCCAGGTCCCGGAATCCACTCAGAAAACGGCTAAAGATACAACTTCACTCTGTGAATCGCCACGGCTCGCTCGAATACTTTCGACGACCCACTTCGTGTGAAATTGCTTCTCACCTCTTTATTCTTTCAAAGGATTACCTGTACCAATCAACCCAGCCTTATGATGCCAGGCAGAGGGCTTCTAAGGTGGAAAATGGCTCGAAATATATACTTATCAATCAAAATACCGAATTGCAGCTGCAGTGATCGTTTACAGATAAACGACAGCTAGCGTGACGAGCTTGACAAGAAAGATAGAGCTTTGGGTGTTGTGGATCAGCATTATCTCTGTGGTAACCCCTTATTTGGAATAAGGAGATCAACTTGACCTCCAACCCTTCGGAAATTGCAAAAAAGATGTAAAAAAAAAAAAAAAACCTCCGCAGAGAGAGTTTAATATATCCTGTTTGATTATGATGAATGATATGAGGCATACACTATTTAGTCTCGAGGCAATTACCTTAGACAGTATTTTTGCATCAACGTTAACGAGAGAAATAGGGCGCCAGTTTTCAATACTAGAACGATCTTTTCCTTTTTCTTCAATAAGCGTGATAATCACGTGCTTTCAAAATGGGACATTTCCCCCTTTTCAGAGCACTCATTTGCACACCTAATAAAGCAATCATTGATAAAAGGCCAGCTTTTAGAACAATTTAACGTCCGAAAGGGTCAAGAAGTTTTTCTGTATAGTACAACCAATGCCTTTCTTAATTTGAATTGTAACACCACGAGAATTTTAACTACCAAGGCAAGTTATGAGCTCTGCATCGTTTCTCCACCGATTTTCTGCTGTTGCTGTAGAATGAGTTTCTTGCAGAAAAGAAATGACTGCCCCTTTCCGGCACCAAGTGAAAATTGCTGTTCTTTTTTTAAAGTTTCTTATGCCCTTTACATTTAGCGATAGTAATTTACGCGCCTCAGTCATTTTATAATCTCACAGGTGGCACTAATGAGACTGCAGAAGAAGGGAAAAAAGGGATAAGTGCCAATGAAGTATTCGAAGTGGTAACTATAAATGCAAATCCAAAACCGTAAGACAGGGGGCGTTGAATGATTAAAAACAAATAAGATTCGAAAATGCAAATTCGAGTGAACCTAAACCCTTGAAAGAACAGACTCCACCTAAAAATAAGTACAGCTAACAATACCAAGATTAGTATGACACTGATGAAAGGAACTGAGTAAAATACAGAAAAAGTAAACACAAATATATGAATCAAACATCTGGCGTGCATTTAATCACTACAGCTCTCCAACTGTTTGGGCCTTGCTCATAATTTCACCATAGCAGGGAAGATTTCCTGCTCCCTTTCCTCTGTAAACTTGACCTTTTATTATTAATTTGTCAACCCTGAAGAAGGCTTGTTGTTTCTCTTGCTTAGCTTTTTTCAGAACCGGGTACAATGAGTGTCATCTATTTCTTTGGGATAATCAAGAGAAAGTCCAATTCCAGTATTTTTCAAATTTTTGACTGAAGACCAAACGAACTGCTTGTGTTGGTAAAAGCTGAATTGAGCAATTATTGGTCGAGGCATAGCAGAAGTATCACAGTTTTGACGAGTCAGTCAACGGTGGGCCGACGCTCACGGCCACATCTTCTTTCGAGATATTCATTTTTTCTTCAAACATTGGTCTTACTAATTCTTCTATATGGCGGGATGTCTCACCTCTAATCTCCGGAAGGTTGAAGCTCTTTATATTCTCTCTATGTGTCTGACGTACCTCTCTACGCCTCCAATTTGATATTCCGGCATTTTTGCTCATGGACTTCAGCCTTCAGCTTCCTTAGATCCTCTGCGTTTACTGCTGTCTGGGAGCACGTGTTGGCCACACTAACTTTTAGTTCCGCCAGCTCTCTTCCATTAAAATCCACTGTATATCTCAATTGCCTGTTTTCTTTTTCTACCTCTGTTAAACGAGTTTTCAGAGCTTCAAATTCAGGCAGTAAGGGTAAAAGTTAACCGATTTTGGCCTCCATTCTCTGCGTTTTTGCCGAGGCGACGCTTCAAGGCCGCTGTCCACGATGGATTCCTTGTCAGTTTGAGAGCCATTATCACGTTGTCTTCTGCGAGTAGGCCTTCTTTCATTTGAATCCTTGTTGTCCAAGTCTTCATTCATAATTGCAGCAGACGTAAAACTGAAAAACCTCTTAGATATTACATAATTCTTAACTTACTCGTAGAGCAGAAAAATACACGTCCGTCGCCTTCCATGCCACTACCGCATGATTAAATAAATTCCATTTTGCAGTAGTTATATTTTTGAATGAGGCCCAGGTTTATGATAATTTAATTGCCAGTTCCAGCGGTTCTATAGTCAATCAAAAGGCCCTCCTCTTTGTCAATAGCATGTGGTTCTTCTTCATCTGTTGCTTTCGGTGACTGAGCTGATTTATCAAGAAGCTTGTAGTTCTTTTCAATACGCTCTTTGAGACCACAAAAACGAAACTTGCTGTCGTTAATTTTGCTTGTGTTATTTTCTAGTTGGTGCATCTGCAAAACCTTGAGGGTACAGTAAAACTATTGTTTTGACAGATGTTGTTTCAGTCTAATTCCTCATTTGTAGGCGTAAATTTACTTTAACTATGTTTTTTAGCGGAATGTCTGAAATTTTTGTCCGAAATTTATCCGAAAAGATATAAAAAGTGTCCGAAAATTAAACGTCCGGCAAGTAATGTATTACTTCGTATTGTTTTTGAGACATGAGAAGAGCACAGTGTTAGAAGCTTTTTACTTCTTATGGCAGACCTCGGGAAGAGATCTTAACCTTGCTCCCCCCTTTGAAATTTCCTTGCCCCACCCTGACTTGACCTGGGACCGGTTCCTGAAAGGTGTATTAACTCTACTCCAGGGATAAATCTGCCTTATTCCTGGAATACATGTTGGTATAAGGCAGATTTATTCCTGGAATAGAGTTTTTACACCTTTCAGGAACCGGCCACAGCTCCATAATAATTTTATTAGAATTTCAAGACAACTGAAACTTATCAAAATCTAACCAATTGGCCCGCAAGTATAAGCATGCAACTTTCAACAAAACTGAACATTTTGTTTGTAACAGTCAGAATACATAAGTAAACTACCCTATCGTAATATACTATAGGTATTTTGAGCCAATGGGATATAAAGTACAGGTAAATATAGTTGTTCATTAATTTGTACTTTCTTGAGTACCAAATACAAGTGACGATTTGGATATTACTGCCCACAAAGAGTAAGAGCGGTTTTTGCCAGTTAGTGAGAAGACAACATGCTGTCCAAACTTGATTTACAACTCCAGCCATGCTTAAGGGTAAAACCTTTCCATTGCCTGATGGCCCTTTCCACATGTATCCTTACATTAGCTACTCGCTACACTCTACTTTCTTTGGAAAACTGATCAGCTGCTGATTGCCTTTTAGGTGGTATAAACAACTGAGCTTGTTTTGTTGCTACCAAGTTTTGTATGTCAAAACCACGGTCAGCCATAATTACATCGCGTTGTTCCAGCAAGTCAACAAAATGGCTTTTTTTTCCCACAATTTAGAGAATAAAAGTGATACCGACTAAATGCAGTGTGTATATAATACAGGCAACAAATGCAAAGGGTCGTTAATCACTTGTAATATTTCGATATAATTCTATATCATCTTCAGACTGAAGTGACATACAGGTAGCAGAAATTCAAATAAGATGGTACATTAGCATTAATATGCACGTGAGAACGCAAAAACAGAGAAAATGCTATCATGAGAATAGGCATAATTCCCTACTGGCTTAAGAACCAATGTTCAAAGATGGCGCTGAACGCTAGCCTGTGTACAGACGCCCCTCCCCTGGGCGTCTGTACACAAGCTAATTAACGCTTGATATGAAAAGCTTCTTTGTATAGTAGTAGGTTCCAATTATCATCGCTGTCTATTATGTTTGTGTTGTCACGCACGGTTTGGATGAAAAATTCTTTGTTCATTGGAGTGGAAGGTGGGTTATTATCATTGATAAAAATGCTCGGTAAGTTGTATAAAGCTATTATGTGTTTGATTTGATCACAATATTGCAGATGTTCATATACAGCGCTTTCTTTGTCCGTGAGCGTATGTTCTTGAGAGCGTGACAAGCAGAGTTCTGTTCATTTTGCCGATGTACGAAGAATTGCAACCGGTGCAAGTGAATTTATATACAACATTTGATTGGCTTATAAATTACGGCGTTTTGTCTTAAGTGTTTGTGAAGAAACATAGTTTTGTGGTCTTCTTTTATATTCGGATGTCCACTTTCGGATCGACGAGGCATTTCCGAAGCTTACGTTTAGGTTTCTTAACAAGCTGTGTTCACGGTTAGATCACCAACGAATTGGATAGTACAAATTTATTGTCAACTCCCCATGGGGGCTTTTCAGAGACAAGTATTAATAGTACAGGTAATAAAAAAAAAATTAATAAAGTATCACAAATTGATTATCAATAAACTATTAAGAAACTATTTACATATAAATTTATGGCATTAAAAACTATTGACATATAAATTTATGACATTAAAAATTGATTTAAAAGGAAGGCTTTCATTTTACGTTTAAAAATGATAAGAGATTCGCTTAATTTAAAGTGGGGTTTTAACGCATTCCACAATGTTACAGTTCTGTAAGAAAAAGATCTCTGTCCCGACTTGGTTTTAAAAAGCAGTATATTAAGCTGGGAAGATGATCTGGTCGTCCGACCACTGATATTCCCTCTAGAGATAAAATTTGAAACAAGGTAGTTTGGAACCTGACCTGTCATAGATTTAAAGGCCAAGATGGCGTCTCTTAGATACAGGTGGGACTTAACTGGTATCCATCTCAGGTCTTTCAGGGCTGGAGATACGTGATCAAACTTCTTGTCCCAGAAACTATGCGAGCAGCGAAATTCTGTACTCCTTGTAGTTTGCGTATATTACTGGCTGAAGTATTCGACCAGACGGACGAGCAGTAATATAACTTACTAAACACGAGGGAATTAATTATTGTAACAAGTATGTCTTTTCTAAATATATGTTTAACTCGGCTAATTTGCCCTAGGGCAGACATACAAGATGATGCTGTTTTAATTATGTGGTCGTTGAAGGAGAGTTTACTATCAAACACTACACCCAGGTCCTTAACAGAGTCGACGGGTAAAAGATCTTTACCCAAGAGGGTAAGTTTCGATATCATTTGCCGACGTCCATATACAATCAGTTTAGTCTTGTCCGGGTTCAAGAGTAGCCTATTATTAAAACACCAATTACGTAGTTTAATAAGATCATCGTTCATCGCGGCCATAGTCGGTTTACAGTCCTGCACTTGGAATGACATAAGCAATTTAGTGTCATAGTCAGCCAGATAGTTGAGGCCTGGCTGTTATGGGAGGTGTCGTTGGTGCTATGATGTGGAGCCTTATTCTGTGCGTTCGTAGTAAAGCGATCAATTAATAAGTTCGCAATACGTTTAGGGAAACCGTTCCACGATAAAAACTTTCTTATTAGCTTGAGCTCGGTTTTAATTTTGTTAAGAGAGCAGATTACGTGGTCAATCAGTGCTCTAACCCAGGAAATCTTGTGTCGCCAGGGGACAAAACTTCCAAAATTAGTATACTGTCCGGTAAAAGTATCTGTCCTGTAGATGTCAAGGCCACCACTAGCGATGCTGTTGTCCAGAAAGTGCGGAGTGGTATTTTCGAATAAGTCAAAGGTAAAGCGGATTGATGAGCTTGACATTTTCTTGTTCGAATTCTGTCATGATCATGTTTGCTACCACCTTCCACTCCAATGAACAAAGAATTTATCATCCAAACCGTGCGTGACAACACAAACATAATAGAGAGCAACGATAATTGGAACCTACTACTATACAAAGAAGCTTTCCATATCAAGCGTTCAGCACCATCTTTGAACACTGGTTTTTAAGCAAGTAGGGAATGCCTATTCTCCTGATAGCATTTTCTCTGTTTTGCGTTCTCACGTCTGTCACGTGCATATTAATGCTAATGTACCATCTTACAGTATTTGAATTTCTACTACCTGTATGTCACTTCAGTCTGAAGATGATATAGAATTATATCGAAATATTACAAGTGATTAACGACTCTTTGCATTTGTTGCCTGTGTTATAGACACAAAACATTTACTCGGTATCACATTTATTCTTTATCTTTTAAAGTTATCAGCAGGTAATGGATTTCCCCAATTTCTCCATCTGAAATGCTGCCCATATAGAGGCTGCTTACAAACGTAACCTAAACATTAGGTGATATTCCAATCAGTCCTTTGAAAGTGTTATGTGATGAACCTCGCACCGGTATCGCGAGGTCACTGTGGGTTCAAACCTCGTTAAGTCCTGAAATTTTTTTTCAGGCTTCATTTCGCAATTGCATAACTTGCGTTCACAACTGCGAGAATCATTCTTCATTTGATTTCATTTCCGTAGTTCATACAGTGAATCCTCTATTAAGCGGACCCCAAATTAAGCGGACACCCTCTATTAAGCGGACACTAAGTCAGGTCCCGAAATTAACGTCGTATATTTAACAATTAGGTTATGAGCTCGAGATTTCTATCGCGTGATAGCTGATGAATGCGCAGCCCGAATCAGCTATCACGCATAGAAATCGAGAGCGAATAATCTAATTGTTTTAGTATACATCTACTAGTCGTTCGAAACTAAACAAGTAACTTATCAAAATCCTCCTCGCAGACACTTCAAAAACGCGAAGAAACGGCCGCCATTTTGTTGACAATCGCTACTCACCATCTATCACAGAATAGATAGCGAGTAGCGTAGCCAATCAGAGAACGGCATTCGTGATAGAACGCTAGTAGATTTATACTAATTCCCTTTATAACGAACCCCTATTCGGCGGACACCTCTATTAAGCGAATGCGGACACTAAAATAAATTGTATTTGGCTAATTTCTATTGTTAAAAACCTTTATTAAGCGGACACAGGACTGAATTGACAATGTAGTAGTATTGCATTACGTCCTTGAAATACTGTAGTCGACTAATACAGACAAATCAATAGATTTAGCTGTCAATAAACTGTCGATTAGACCGATATCCGACCGGATGATTGTCATTCGCGATCAAAGTTCACCTGAATTCTTGCACAAAGTACAGCACAGCTATTCACAATCAAATCCTTCTTTGGCTAAGTTTTTCTTTAGCCACCCACATGAAAGAGGTATTCGCAGGGAAGTTCTAAGCCATATCCAAGCCATTTATGACTACTTTAAGAAGTAACAAATTTGTACACAAACACTGAAAGAGTCCATGTACCGTGCATATTATCGTTGCTGTTTTGCTGTTGTTTTAGCATTTAAAAAACAAATTAAAATTGGTAATGAAGGGTATTGAACTTGAACTCTGGATAGCTTCCTTAACAAAATGGAACTTTATCACAGTACAGAGTAGCCGTTGAATGTTAATCGTTAACAAACACTGCGCAATTTTTACAAACCTCCTATTAAGCGGACACCCTCTATTAAGCGGACACTTGGGAAGGTCCCGAAGGTGTGTGGATCCGCTTAATAGCGGTTTCACTGTATATGATTTATTTTATACATCATTCACACTCATTTCTTTTACGGGAACATATGAACCCGCAATTGACCTGCTCACAACGTCAGTGGAGCTTACAATGACAATTTTGTTACATGATGAATTGTAAATGGTATTATATGTGAGAATAAAATGTATCGCAATGCAGCACCTGTCTTGACTGAGCACATACGCTATATCGTTTACTTAGACACAAAAAAATGATAACCCTTTCTTTAACAGAATTAAGAAATAAAATGGATGACTCTCCCCCTCCTAACATTGATATTTGTGTCGGTGACCTTCTCCCAAAATAACTCCAGTCCACTTCCCGCCCCCCATGCGATGCAGGTTATGTTGGTTTCACAAGCCGGCACATACATCAACGCGTTGAAGAGCACAAGAACTCGTCTTCTTCCATTGGCAAACTTTTTCGCGTGAAGCATGGCTTACCCCCAAAAGATCTTTCTAAACATTTTTCTTTTTTAAAGAAATGCAAGAACAAGTTTGACTGCCTCGTATTTGAGATGTTTTTTTACCTGACAAACTGAAACCTTATCTTAATGTAGAATCTGACTGACTATTCGTACAAAAGTTTTTAGTTAATCGTTAATTTTTTTACATATTTTAATTGTTTTTTCACACCCTCTTTTTATCTTTTAGCGCATAATTTTACTTCATTATCTCCCAAAGTATATATATGATAATTCTTTTTAGCGTCAACATTGAACTTGAGAATATGACCGTAGGACAATCGAAACGTTCGATTTTAACCGTGTTTTTTACTGTTAATAAAATATTGGCGCAAGGAAAGCCATGCGAAGTTGCTCAATACTAGTAAAAAAAATAATAATCGGGGAACTCCGCTTTTAGGCTTGGCTAAATCTATATATTACACTTTCGCTTCAACCATGGCAAGGTCAGGTGACATACTAAAAACTATATTTGTTGATTCTAAAGAACTCAATACGAGGCGTTAAAATTGTCTCTTATCCTTGGGCGGAAGGGCGATGTTTAGCTCCTGGAATAGGCAGGCAGTAGGTGTCGTTCTCACCATATAGCTTTGTTAGCCTTGACATATCCGCGCATAGTTGAACGTTACCTGGTTGCTTCAGCTTCGGGACAACCACAACAGAAGACTCCATGGTGCTGGTCCAGCACCAGATTCAATAATGTCCTGTTGAACCAGATACTCTACATAGTCTTCTTGGTTCTTCCCTTGGTGAAAGTGAATTATATTCTGTGGTTGAAGAACAGGCCTTACAGTATCATCGATGTGCAAATTCTTCTTCTTCTTCTTCTTCTTCTTAATATTATTATTATTATTATTAGTAGTAGTAATAGTAGTAATAGTAGTAGTAGAAGTAGTAGTAGTAGTAGTAGTAGTAGTAGTAGTAGTAGTAGTAGTAGTAGTAGTAGTAGCAGTAGTAATTATTAAAACTTGGAGAGTGCGTTCGAAGGGGTCTTAACCCTTTGACTACTGCGTGCTTTGAGTCTTTTAACATAAATCAAATTTCGTGAACAACGGCAAAAACAACTGGAATGCACAGTGGATAAATAAGCATTGCAAGTCACTAAATTAACTCCTTTTTAAAGAAACATTATCTTATGCAAAAAGCAGCAAGAGCTCCATACATTTATAATTATGTATGCATTTTGTTTTTTTAAACGCTTTTCATGCTCGCCGTTTGTTTGTTTGTTTTTTTTTTGGAAAAGGGTTATTATAACAGTGATGCACGGATAATTAATGTATGGGCCGTGCTTTGGCTTCCTCCCAACGGTGATCTTACGGCTGACAAATAAACGCCGTTAATATATATAATTCATTAATAATGTAACCCAAGTATATCTGGCGACCGGTTAGCTCAGTGGTAGAGCACCGGACTAGCGTACGGGAGGTTGCGGGTTCAAAGCCCGCCCGGACCAACACTCATGCAGGGTCTTTAAATAATTGAGCAGAAAGTGCTACCTTTGTAATAATATCTGCAAAAATATCTAGTCTTCTCGGATAAGGACGAAAAACCGGAGGCCCCGTCTCGCAACTCTTCATAATTGATTCTGTGGTACGTAAAAGAACCCACACACTGTTCGAAAAGAGTAGGGGACGTAGTTCCAGGTGTGGTGGTCTATCTCTCATCTGATGGCTAAATGCTCGGAGATATTAGCTGCACAAGCTACTCTAAAAATCCGAGGGTAAATAAAGTATATGTATGTAACTTCCCAAAACATAACATGGAGAGAACTGCTTAGAAAAGTAAACATGCAACTGGACATTAAAGATCTGGATATGGGCACTGCAAGGTCCAAAACTTCATGTAACGACTTTTCTGATCAGAAAGAAGTAGCTCGTCCAATAAAAATAAGACCTTATTTAATACACTACATAGCCAACATTCTAGGTACACGACAGTTACATTATGAACCATTTCATTTCAATATTTTTCTCTAAAAAGATAAAGTTGAATATATTATTTTAGACATGGTTTGATTCCAGTAGTAGACTGGGACTAAACAAATACATATCATACTAGGCCTCCTTTTCCCATTTTAACCCGCTGAGTGACAACTTGGGTGGTGGGGGAAGTTGTCACTCAGCGGGTTAAAATAGGAAAAGGAGGCTTATTTCGGTATGTTGGGTTTTGAGCTTCACCAGTATTTGTTTAGTCCCAGTCTACTACTTGGCCCCCAACTTTTCCAAACTGCCCCAAACCGGTTAAAACCGGTTAAAACCGCTTTTTAAATGAATTTAAACCCGTCCCGCCCGGTCCCAACCACCCAAAACCAGATAGAAACCAAAATGACAAGACCCCCCTAATTAGAAAAAAGAGGATTGAAAAATATCCGTGTCGGTCAATTAGAGAAAAGGGGTACAAGGGTATCCCAACGAAACCGATTGGTTTTTTTCGATTGAAATATATTCAAGAGAATGACAACACCCTCGTGTGACTTATTGTGTTACAACGCGAGGCAGGCTTTGATCACAGAGATAGACAAATGGTCTGGAAAAGAAAAAAATGAAAAATCCATGGATGACCTTTCCATGCGCCACGTGCGGGACATGTTGCGCACTGATATGTCTCCATGGCAGTATGTAAAGAAAAGAGGAGAAACACATTTTATTGATGAATGTACGCTTGTAGCTTTTGAAGTTATTCATTCTCTCCCAACCGAAGAAAGAATTTTTCATGAAAAAATGGTTGACCGATGAAGGATTTTATGACACAGTCAATTAAAGATTTGTGTAATTACATAAATGGATTTGATTGAGCAGGTTCGTGCTCTTCCTCCCGAGCTAAAGGAAAAGATTTTGAAGAAAGTTATTAAATTTAAACTTTAACAACGTTTTGATTTAGGGTGTGGACCAATTTTGGATTATATTGAAAACGCACCATATTGTGAGTATAATGAAAGAATTACAAGAATAACACAATGTACAAAGTGTAGTCGTTGTATAAATAATGACGTGTTTTGTTTGTTTTAGAATAAATAAAGTTCATTCTATTGATAAAATGTCTTTTTTTAATAAAATAATTTTATAATTTTTATGGTTTTTATTTTAAAGATTCTTTCATTTTTATATAAATGGATGTCATGGATAGGATTTCTTTACTTACCCCAGAGTTGCGCGCAAAAATTTACAGTTATTACACCAAAAACCAATTGAAAGAATTTGAAGAAAGAAAAAAAAAATAGGTGGGTAGATGTTTTGGAAGAGCTGTTGGTTCCTTTGCGAAATTTTATTTTTCCAAATTATTTTTTCACCCGGCGTTAACCCTCTGCGCACGCGCATTTGTGCACGCGCAATTGAACAAATGTTTCTTTTTTATAAACCATGATTGGTTTGTTGGTTATCCTTTTTCATTTCGTGCAAGACAAAGCTACACACCCAGTTGTTGACGAGGTTAAAAAAGAAATTGCGGATGTGCTGGATTAATATTCACTGGAAAGAACACCCATTTAAAGAAAAAAAAAATGTTGAGTTATACCGATGTCAAAAAAGAAGACCAACGTTCGTTTTGAAGAAGCGGTTGAAAAATTGTTGGAAACATGTGACCAGTTAGTTGTCACGTTTCATCTTGACCCTCCTCTTATTTTTGGAAATGAAGTTGAATATTGTTCTCCAGAACTTATGGATTTTGTGAAGGAAACCAAATATTTTTTGATCAGTTTTAATAACGAGTTTGGTTTTGGATACAGCAATTTTCCTTTTTTTTTGAAACATTCAAAGGAAAAATTGATATTCTAGAAGACGCGATAGATGAATTGAATCAATTCTTTTATTCAAACGAACACTTATTCTATTCGTTACCTCAAAACTTTTTTTTTTCAAGAGGATTTAGGATTTGTGTTTAATGTTTGGGTGATAATCCAAATGTTAAACAATGTCAAATATATGGTGGAAAATTAATGGTGTTTAACCCCAAGGTCCAACTTCTCTTTCGTGTTGATAGCATTTCGTGCCAAGGCATACCCCTATTGTCTTTTTTTCCATGGGACTGCATCCAAAGCTTTCACCATTTTCCTGTCAGCGGCATGCTTGCATTTTTTTTTCATCCTCACCATATTTTTTTGCCCGGTGTCCACAACTACTGCAATCCACATCGTGTTGCATCGCAATCGCATCCGTTGCACCAGTTGGTTGTTGTAATATTTCCAAGATCTCACCTGTTTCAGGGTCAAAGCTCAGCTGATGATGAAGGGGGTTGTAAGGCCCAGTGTAATTATGACCAGGAAGGGTCCAACCACCTTTTGGCGCCGGTAGTTTTCCAATCAATTTATGGACATCAACACCAGACCCATAGTAGTTGTGCAGGGTTTTCATGAGAACATCCACGAAACCATGATGTTGAGGGAGGGCTTTTCCAAAGGCTTTCAAAAACGTTGTGTCGGTTGCGAACTTGGGAACCAATACACCCTGCGAAACAAACCAAGGATCAAATAAACTTCCAATACCTCTTCCATAGCCTTTCCATTTTATCCAGGAGCCGTAGCTGCGGGAGCCGCCTTTGTCTTTATATTCTTTGTACTGTCGCTTGTATTCAGCCACCATAGCGCGCCCCTCTTTCTCAGAAACTTCAGGACCTTTGAAAAGTTTAGGGTGAGAGATGACACTCCATAGTTTTTTAAAATCAACGAATGGGAAGGGAACAGGAATTCCCGCTCCGGTGGGATTGTCAAGATCGGGTCTGTCGGTCTTGTAACGGATGTTGGGGCGGACCTTTGTTCAAAGCTCATCCAACACTGTGCTCCCAACCTTTCGAAACATAGGTTTGCCCTTCCCAACAGCCCAATCGATTGCCTTTCGTAGGAGCTTCGGATCCCTCATCGCTTCTGACGCATAGTACCGTCCCATCTCCACCCATTTCTTTGCAAGATACGGAACCCCATGGTGAAGAAACAAATCCATCGCCGTTCCAGTAATATCTTTACCGATTGCAACACCCACCTTGAGGTGGGAATTGCCCTCTGCAAGAGAGGGCCCCGCTAGTTTCCCGACTTCGGTAAGAAACGTGTTTTTGTTATTCCACAACTTGCACATTTTACTTTTAGCATTCTTCGACCCTTTTGCGCTGTGACCACTTTTCTGACCTAGGGACATTCGGAGTCTTTCGCTTCTCTTTTACACAATAGACGTCCACCATCACGGTATATTCTCAAAATAATTTTTCACAGCTTTCTCATTATCTCGCACATCTGTGGAAAACATCTGGAGAATATCTGGGTAGCTTTTCCCCTTGTTGCGCTCATTAAGGAACAATAAACAATAGTACCCACATCGCACACTATCAATTGCTTAAATTTGATCCTCGTTGCGCAGGAAGGTTTTATGCCCCACTTTCAACATTTCTTTTTCCTATTCCAACGGAGGGTGCTTCCCAAGAGAGTTGAAATACTCCACGTCTTCCCCACGCCAGCAAGAGACCCAGTGTGTTCCCAAACTTCCAGAATCATCCAAGTTCAAAATACAGGGTGAGTGGTGCAGAGGTTTGACTTCGTCTCGGGAGAAAATTCGTCGAATTGGGATGCCAAGATACTTGCACCAATTCGTAAGATCAATATTCGAGAGCGGGACATCCCTAAATTCCTGCCTTTGGGCAGGAGGTTTCATTTTTTTCTCCCAATCTTTCCAACTTCCCCAAACAGGCGGCCGGCGATACCAAGGAGGGTTTATTTGCATTCCTCTCCCCTTTCCTTTTCCATTCTGTGGCGGTGGTGGTGGAGGAAGGGGTAATGAGCGTCTTGAACGAGCAGGCCCTACTTTCATCCCTTTTCCCAACATTCCTTTCACAAGGTCGATGGCGAGGGGAATCCCAATGGAGGCCAGCATCCCCAAAAACCCACCATACTGCGCACTTCCTCCACCGCGAACCATTCCTTTTCCAAATAAATGCCTTTCAATTGCCTTTTTTTGGTCTGGCGTCAACATTTGTGTAAGACGGAAAAGCTCCACTTCCCTTGGACCATAACCCTTCCCGAAAAATTTTCTTCAAAGCCTTATCCGCTGCGAAACTCAACCCTGCAGTTGCCAAAGCTTTGGCGGCGGATTTTGGGGCCGGCACAAGAAACGGCCGAGCCAGACTGAATACCGTCGAAAAAAGATTGCCGCCGCTCTGTGCGATTTTGGCGATTTGTGTTTTGCTGATCGTGATGTCCGCGCCGCGCCCCTCGCGGGCTGCTTTTTTGCGTGGTTGATTTGGGTGGCAGTCAGAAGAAGAGTATCGCCACGCCCGAGTTGTCCTGGTTTGACCCGCAGAGTCACGGCTGTTCTCTACACAACAGCCTTTCGCAGGCTCTCTTTCCGCCCATCCGTCAAAGCAATCTGGAATGGGTGGTACGTTGTCGCCGTCTTATACTGAAGAAAAGAATTTTCCACTCCCTCCAAAATGAGGGAATTAACGCACGTGTAATTATACTATCACCAGCTCGTTTTCGATTTGTTTGATAATGACATCTTCCTCATTCAAAACCGCAACGTAAACGATGTAAGAGTGAGCATTTGCCGCCTCATTCAACCGCCAATGGAAAACCATTTGTTTTTCCTCCCCCGTCACACTTGGTTTGGTTGCGCGAAGATCGAAATAGATCACAGAGTAAAGCCTTGCGTAGTTATCGTAGCTCACCTATGTTCCTGTGTTGACGTCGTTCTTTCGAAACTTGTATTCGACCACGTCACTGTATATACGCTTAAGGTCCTCACCATCATTGTCAATGTCAGGGTAATACTCCGACCCATACTGTAGCTGACAAGTGCTTAATTTCTCTGAGTTGTCACCATCCAAGTCGAATGTGTCAAAGCTGTAGGGGTTGTATTGCAAAGCGTTCTGTTTACGCGACTGTTGGAAGAAGACAAAGACATGTTTGGCGTTTCGGACGCTGTGGGAGAATGTCCATTGGCCTCGGACTTGCCGTTGGGGTTGGCTGGTATACAAGGTCTCTTTCAAGTACTTCCATTGAGTTGGTTTAAGGTACCTTTCATTCACAAGTTTCCGACCTTCGGGAGACAGCTGCAGTTTTGGGACCCACAGCTGGATGTCTTTGACAACTATTTGCCTCCCAGTGGCGTCATCCTGAAAAATCATTTCATCGTCGCTCTGTAGTTCGATTTCGAACTCCAACCTCAAAGGAGGGAGGAGCCTGTCCTCCAACTCCTCGAAAAACGAATAATGGTTGAGTGGAATCACAGTTTTAACATTCCCCGCCCCACGCGAGCGGATGTGCCGCGCTTGGACCCCGGGATTGGTGGCGGCGGCGCTCGTCACGGTCGTGTTGTTGGTGTCGAGGTACCAAAACTCTCTCTTCGCCACCGTTTGGGCGTAATCGTTGGAGTACTCCAACAGGGTTTTCACTAAGATGATTTTGTTTACATCATCAGCTGTGTAAAGAGATTTCCCTGCGGACCTCACAGTCAATTGTTTTATCAGCGAGAAGGACCCACTCACCGGGGCTAATTCCGTGTCGTTCGCAATGTTTGCCCCATCGGCGAGGGCCTCGAATCGGTATTCCACCAAGAAATAAGCATTGAACAAGTCGCGGTCAACATCACGGTCCGTCACAGAGAATTTAATTCCATGTTTTTCTTGGTGCTGGCCATTAGCCGGATTTTTGGGCGGGGTGGTGACATCGAAACGCTCGTTATCAACCCGTTCGAGATACTTTGGTGTTCTGAACATAGTGTATCGACACAAGTGTTTTAACACAGGGGTGTATACATTCACGAAAAAAATTCAAAGCCGGTTGGCGAGGATTTGAGTCAACTTCCACATGGCATCTTTCCTCTTCGAGGTGTTTCTTTCGAGGGTTTTCGCTTACTCAACAGTTGTCGGATCTGTTTCGCGCCAAGTTCGCTAACTTTCGCGAGGGTTTTCTTTTCCACCTTTGGGTGAGATGCAGCCGCTCAGCTTGCTGGACAAGAGGCGCAAGGACGTCGCGGATCACACCCGAACCTTTGTGTTTTAACCGGAACCGCCCGAAGCGGGGGTCGAAGATTTTTGTCCACTCACTCAAACGAGGCATATTCATGTATATACCTTTGTAAGAAATTTCCTTCCACCGTTGGGTGGATCCAAAAGCGAAAGCTTTTAAAGAAACTTCGCGGATCACGATGGACAAAGCCACATCGGTGTCGTTGAGGTTCAAAGTGTTGCTCGCCCCATCCGAGATCCGGATTCGCACGCTCTCGATTTGGGTTTTGCTAAGGGGTTGAAATTCGAGGTGAAAGGGTTCCTTCCTTAAAGGAAACTGACGGGGAGATCCACGGTGGAAATGCTGTACAAAACATCGGCTGGGACGTTTTGCTCGTCTCTGAGGACCAAATCACAGTGAATGAAAACCCAATCAACACCTCTCGTGATGTTCGGGATCCTGTCACCAACTTAACTCCTAGAATCTTGCAAGATTTTTTTATCAAAACCGAGCAGGTCCGGAAACTCACCAACGGAAAGGTCCAGCTCCTAGTCTTTTTGCGATTCCAATCATCACCCGGTAAACCGTCAAATCGAAGTACAGATTGAAGATGTGCTCTTTGTCGGCGGCAGACGGATTGACGTACCCCGTGTGCGCCTGCAGGAAGGAGGTGAGGTCGTTGTAACCGTACATCCCGTCGGGGACGGTCAAAGTTTTCCAAGTCTCTCCCTTTTCTCGCCATTTCAGCTGGTTGTTGTTGTACTTTGCCGCCACTTTGTGCCAAGCGTAAGTCATTGTGATAAGTTTCTTGAGGGCGATTTCGTATCTCCGGCGGGCGTCGAGGCGAATGCGCTCTGGGAATCTGATTTCGAAATGGTGGCTCGGTTGGTTGCTTCCCCTGGTTGCAGCTTCGCGAGTCTGGAGTCGAGCAGCAAGTGCAAGCCTTTCATCCTATGTAATCGTGGAAAATTTTCTTCGCTAGCGTCTTGGTCAAGAAGTCGCGACGGATGAGTTCAGAAAGCAGCTTTTCAATGTCTCGCCGGAGTTTGATGGATGAGTTTCCTGAACGGAGCGAGCCCAACATCACGTACAAATCGTTGATCATTGTCTCGAAGTCCGCCTCGCGGGAAAGTGATGTACCACTCCCCTCCATCCATTCTTCTTCATCCCAGTCGTCATAATAATAATAATAATAATAATAATAAACGATTTATTAGTAGTACTTCCAGAAGGTGGCTCTTCGCCATCACCATCGTCATCTTCATCGCCTGCAACAGTGGGCCTGTGGGAAGAAATTTTTTCAAAGGCCTTTTCTAAGGGTGACGGCTCGCGGGCAGGTTTTTTTCGTGCGGGGCTTTTTTTCAACCCTTTTCTCCCCTCTCTAAGCTGACCTTCCGACGGCGTCCTTGTGGGTGGAGTTTCAACCCGAGGTTGGAGCGGTCGGTCAACTTTTCTTCCAGCGAGAATCGCGGCTTTCTGCCTTTTGATGGCCGCCAAAGACCTACCTGCATATCTTCCACTCTTCACTGTTTCTTGGCCGCTTCCCTCCATTTGTGTAATCATGCTGCTGAGCGACCGCAAATCGTTCGATTCGTTGTAGTTTTTGAGGAATTTCGTCGCCTCAGGCTTTTCCCACGTCTGCCATGGGCTTTCGTCCTCAATGGGTGGAGGGGGCGGAGGGAATTCCTCGACGTCTTCGACGTCATTCTCTTCCTCGACGTCATTGACAGGTGAAGGAGGTGGGATTGGTGCCGGTGTTTGAACCTCCGGTTGGAAATTCTCCCAGTCAAAGGGGTTGATTCGGTCGAACTCGTCCATCGTGTAGTCCGGCCCTTCTTCTTCTTTGTCCGCCTTGCGGGGTGCGTCCAACCGTTTCGTGATCGGTTTGAAAAGTTTCTCCGCAGCCTCTTCCCCCATCGCTTCAGCTATCTTATATTTTTTTGAATTCCCTCCTGATTTCTTGTTCTTGTTTTACGAGACTGGCTTCTGCCGTGGCTCGCTCACGCCTCTTTTTCAAAGACATATAAATTTTTACCACAAAATATATAGAGAATGAAAATTCCGAGCTACTCTGTTGTCGACGAATTGGAAACAGGGGCACCCGTCCATGCCTGAAGACATTTTCCGGATGTTGATTTGTGGCTTCAGCAATTCCGGCAAGACAAACATTTTGCTGCACATGCTTTACGAGCTGTTGGAGTACGACAAGGCTCTGCTTTTCTCGAAGAACCTTCACCAGAACAAGTACCAAGCGCTTCTGCAAGATTTCGCCAAAAACATCAACCCCCACGTCGGTTACAAAGTTGTGGAGGCGTTTGGGGACGACATCGTTCCGCTCGACGACCTTCCCCACCCCGAGGTGGGAATGCCCGACAACCAGAAGATCGTCGTGTTTGACGACTTGGTTTGTGAAAAAAACCAAAATGATATCATCAATTATTTCATCAACGGTCGGCACCACAACTGCGCTGTGATTTATCTTTCCCAGACCTTATTCAAAGTCCCGAAGAACATCCGCGACAACTGTAGTCATTTCTGTGTCTTTTCCTTCCTCCCAAAAGAAAACAGACGGATCGCTGCCGATCTGGGGGTGGATCCCGACCTGCTGGACCGTGCAACTGACAAAAAATTCTCATTTTTTTTATTACAACAAACCGAAGAAAGATATGAAGAAAAATTTTGACCAAAGAATATAGAAAAGATATGGGGTGGAAGAACAAACTTAGGGAAAGCTTCTTCCAACGTGTAGGAAAGGGAGCCCCCGGACTTCGTGGACCACTTGGTCCGCGTGGTTTACGTGGGGAGACGGGGAATCGTGGTCCCGCAGGACCAACCGGCGCGAAAGGTCCACGTGGTCCCCAAGGGCCACACGGGACGCGAGGGCAACAGGGGGATCCTGGTCCGACAGGTCCACAAGGTTTGCAAAGCGCCTAAGGTCCCCAAGGTCCTCATGGCCCTTAAGGCCCGCGAGGACAACAAGATGATCCTGGCCCGAGAGGTCCACGTGGTCCACAAGGTGTGCAAGGCCTTCGGGGACTCACAGGCCCTCAAGGTCCTCAAGGCCCTCAAGGAAATCAAGGACCTGTAGGGGCAGCGGGGCCTGCGGGGGCAGGTTCGGAGGATATGAAAAAGGATGGCAGCACCACAATGACTGGAAATCTTAATATGGGGGGAATCTGATTACCAAACTTGGTTATCCCAAAGAAATCCTCGATGCCACGAATAAAAGCTACGTCGAATCGGAAATTGCACTTTGTTTGAAACGTGATGGAACGAATCCAGCGTAGGGAGATTTGAACCTGAATGGGTATGCCATTGAAGATTTGAAAGACGCCGATTCCAGTACGCCTGCCAACAACGCCGTCAACAAAACATATGTGGACCAAGGGTTGCGAACTAAATTCGAGGCAATCGCGCAAACAAACTTGAACATGAACGACAACGCAATCACGAATCTTGCGCCCCCCTTTAACCTCAAAGACGCGGTGAACAAGCGATAAGTCGACGAGTATTTCGTTAAAAGAGATGGTTCAACTGCAATGTATAAGGATCTGTTGATGTCCAACCACAAAATCGAAAACCTTGGAGCGCCCACAAACGACAAACACGCGGTCAACAAAATTTATGTCGACCAAGCTCCTTTTCTCTAACTTTCTGGCGGGCAAATGGCGGGGGACATGGACATGCGCAACAACACGCCCGCAAACTTGACAGACCCTATGGCTCCAAGTAGTGGGGCGACCAAGAAATATGTCGACGAGACGCACGTAAATGCCTTCGGCCCACAAGAAAACCCCTTCAAATATCTGATGGAAAACGTCAATGAATCCTCAAGTGAAAACAACATAACCGTGCATAATATTTCGAAATTTTCAGCCTCTCCTCACCAAATAAACCAATCGGCGTACAATTTCACTCTCATCGATGATAAAGATGGAACTGAACAATATCGCTGCAGAATTGGTTTCAACCTTTTCAGGCTCCCAATCGGTTTTTATACCTTTGTCGTGGAGTTTTTCCCATCTGAAATGAGAAATGTCAGCGTTTATGCAACTGCCTACACGCTGTCATTTGGTGTGCAAACCTCGAAAACATTCCAACCTACAGCTTCCATCGCCGGCTATGTCAAAACGGTACTGCACTTCGAAAAGCGACAGGCCGGCCAAAGAGAATATCTGTATCTTGATCTGCATGGGAAAACCGCATTTCCTAATCCCACTGGGCGTATGGTTGTCTTCGGTTTGAATGGGACGGTGTCGAAAGTACCTACCACGGTGTTTGACGAAACTTTCTTTGCACAAGATGGGCGAATGGTCATGAAAACTGATTTGGATATATCAACACACAAGGTGGTGAACAAAGGGAAGGGTGGGTTTCATATAGAGGATGGAGATATAACAACCTTGGATGAAAATTTGAATTTGGCTGGAAAAAAAGTGATGGAAGGAAGTAATGTATTGTTTGATAGTTCGAACCAACAATTTGTGTTGTACACAGACTTGAACACCAACGGATACAATGTGGTTGGAAAGAATGGAGGGGGTTTTGAAGTTGATGATGATGGACGGTTGAAAATACATGGCGATTTGGATCTGAATGGGCATGGTATTCACGAAGTTCTTCGTTTTCATGGTGGAAACATCGTGTTGCTGAAGGCTTTGGATTTGAATGGAAAGAATCTTTTGGGTGAAACTTATTTTCATCAAACAAATTGGAATGCAATCGGAGGAAGAACGCAAAAATTCGTTTTTCTCTTACCAAGAGCGGCGACACTTATTAACATTAAGTTGTATGAAGAGGCGATTAGTGGTGGTAGTACACGACTCACTGTAACTTTCACCAACCTGCAACGCCAACAAAGTTTAAGTTTCACAATGAGAAGTAACATAATCGTGAACCAACCCGCAAACATATCTTTTGCAGGTGAACTCGTTGAAGGTACGATAAAAAGCTCAAATCCGTCATATTCTGCTTTCGGAGAAATTCTTTTCACCCTTCTTTTGAATTGATGGTAATATAATTTCTTTCCCACAATTCAACAATGAACTCAAAATTTCTTTCTTGAAAAAACTTCTTTCGAAATTCTTCCCTTGTGTATACAATGCGGTTACATTTTTGGAAACCATGACCTCCCCCTCTCAACATCTCTGATTTCAACCACATTGACCCAACCCTCCCAAAGGAAACCGTCGATATGTTGAAAGAAACATTGGGGCTACAACAGACTTTTCCGAATGTTTCAGCTCGCAAACTTGTTATGTATTTTGGTCGCGGAAAACGCTATTTTTGCTGGAGCTGTCGCTGGAGGAATTACTCTCAATCGTTATGTTATTGCATTTCTGTACGTTTTCGGTGCTTTCGTGAAAATTATCGCAACCAAAAAAATATGACAAAAAGGCCGAAAAAGCCAACTTCGGTCGATTGGAGTACAAGAAAACATTGGATGCCATCCGGTTCCATCTCCTGGGAGAACTTTTTGATGCAAGAGAGTTTCTTGACAAGCTGAAAATGATCGACGACTTTGTTTCCGACCACTGCATAGAAATCCCAGAGAAACTGCAGAGGAACTACTCTGAACATTTCACTGCAGAGGAACTACTTTGAATTTTCACCACCCTTCGAACCTTTTCGAACTGACGGCATTCCACCACCACCTTTCGAACCTTTCTTGCGCCTTTTGTCCTGTCTTTGGTTGAATTCTCTTAAAAGCAGGTAAAATTTTCTCGAGAATTTCTTTTTAGCGCGGCCAAACTTCCACTGGAACCGATTTGAAATAGTTGTGGAAGAAACAAACGTAAGTGACCGACTTCTTGTCAAAGTTCGCGAACTCGTGTATGATGTTTCCCAAAAACACCCACCGCACCGTCCTCCTGACAACGCGCAGGTGTTGACTGCGTTGAAAATGTTGTGTCTTTGCAGAGTTTTGCGGATGTGGGTTTGGGGAATCAGAACCGGCTGCCAACCTTTCTCTTCTCTGCGGGGGTGGAACACTGTGTCGAGTTTTTGTACCAGCCCGCATTTTGGACAAATAAGTTCGAAAGCTTTCGATTTTTCCTCCATCTTCTCCCCGCAATGCCATTCGCTTTTTTCTTCGCGCGCAGGTGGGTTGGGAGTAGCGAACGCCTGCCAAGCTTTTGTTTTTCTTCTTCTCCAACCTCGATTCCGAACATTGTTGGGTTTTTCTTTCGGATTTATTTTTCTTTCAGAAATATATGTGCAAATAAATGACAAACGTTCCTTCGAAACGGGAAGAACGACGACTTTCGCGAATCTGTTACAGTCCAGAAGGATATTGGAAAGAGTGGGATGCGGCAAAAAAATTGGCGCAAAAAGCCAGAATCCCGGAAGCAGTTGCGAAGAAATGGTTGCAGAAACAGGCCGTTTGGCAAATCTTTCTCCCCCGCCTCCGAAAATTCCTCGTCCGAAGTTCGACGTGCCCATTCCCAACGCGGTGCATCAGGCTGACCTGCTTTTTATGCCGCACGACAGGGTTGGGGGAAAACTTTGGAAATACGCGCTGACGGTTGTTGATGTGGCGAGCAGATACAAAGAGGCCGAGCCTCTGAACACAAAGAGCGCGGAGGAGGTTGCGGCGGGTTTCGAGAAAATTTACAAACGCGGGCCGTTGCAATGGCCGAAGATGCTGCAAGTCGACCCTGGGCGAGAGTTCATGGGTGCTGTCTCGCAAACGATGGCGAAGCACGGCACAACCATCCGACGAGGGCATCCCAAAGTGCACCGCGACCAAGCGATTGTGGAGCGGTGGAACCGAACGTTGGCAGAGGGGTTGTTTCGCCACCAATATGCAGTGGAAATGCGACTGCCTGAGGGGGAGCGGTCTGTGACTTGGGTACAGCGGCTTCCGCGGGTTGTTGCTACGAACAACAAACAAGTAACGCGGTTGATAGATGCCAAACCTGTCGATGCGATAAAACAACGAAGAGTAGTCGCAGAACTCTCCACAGCTCCTTTTGGAAGACCTGTCGGAGCTGCAGAAAGAAGTCTTCAAACTGGTGTCGAAGTGCGTTATCTTTTTGCACCAGGGGAATTGGAAGGGGTGTGCGAAGAGCCACCGATCCTGTTTGTTCTTTGCGAACTTTCACCGTTGAACGAGTGATGATAAAACCAGACCAACCTGTTTTATATTGGAATTCCCGCCCTGAGGCGGGAGTTTACGACGGTCCAAAGTGCAGTTTCGTGCGGGAAGAATTGATGGTTGTTCCACCAGACACAGAGTTACCCCCGATTAACCCCTACTGAGATTCTTCACCCATCTCTTCCTTTCGTAATAACTCTTCGGAATTATTTCATGAAACATGTCACAATAATTTTTCCAGGGTAAATCAAATTTGTGAATTTCTCCTTCTCGCAAACAAGACAAACAAACCTCATGAAGTTCACCCCTGCATTTTGTGCAGACAACTATTTTCGTCTTCCCCCGTCTCCGCGTGCAAACGGGAATTCTACAATTCTTCTCCATATTCCCTCGGGATGTCTTTTTTCAATTGGTGGTACTCAATTGGCTCCCGTCTTCAAGCACGTATCGCTTGTCGTAGTACGCGGACAACCCCATTTTCTTCTGGCGGTATGTAGCCATCTCCCCCTCGTGCATTCGAAAACCTGTGTTCTTCGCCATGTCCTTGTGCCCCTTGAGCGCAGCTGCGAACCGCTCCCACTGAATTTCATTCTACCACTTCAACACCCCCTTTGTGGAGAATTTCGCGTACTTTCCGTCAACATCCACGAAGTAGCACTTCGAGCAGAGCGCAATGATCCGCTCTCCTGTGCATTCGTGTTTGAACAGCCCTGGCGTCCGACCGCTCCACTTGTCCCAGGCCAGCCAATTCTTTTCGTCAGCCTCGAATTCCTTCCGCATACGCGGACGCACGACATCCTCCAGCTTCTCCCCGATATCGCCAGATAGTTGCTGTCGGTATCCATTTGCATCAACTCGAGGTCTTTTCGGTCGACGTACTTGTCCAGAAAGTCGTAGTCAAATTCCAGCATGCACAGCTTTGCGAGTTGGTACACAGCGATTCCGATTTGGAAGGGGCGATCGATTCTCACCTTTGTCTTTCGTTTTTCCATCTCGTACGCATCGCCAATTTCCTCGACATCCTCGAAGAAGGTACTACGCATTGTCCGGTCAACAGTCTTCTCATCTTTTGTGTAGGTCACGTTCGTCTGCCGCTCGACTGCCTCGATCATTTTCCCGTAAGCACTGTTCCTCAACAGTTTGAACATGTCGGCGAGAAGCGCTTTGCTTTTATCGGTGTCGCCGGTTCGCCTGGCTGTTGTGACTTCTTCCACGAACCAGACGAAGGGTTTGGCGGCTGTGTAGTCGATTGTGCGATACACTGATGTTATCCGTGCGCCGTGATCGATGTACCACTGCAGCAGAGGGGCGAACAGAAGTATCTTCTTTGCAGAAAGCGCACCGACCAACTTTCTTCCATCCCCACGAGTCCTTCCGGTTTTCTCCAAATAGTCGAACATGTGTTGGGGAACAGCTTCGGCCGACACTTCCATGTTGTGAAAGAATGGGCACATCTCCTCAAACTCTGGCCACAAACGTTTGGGAATCTCGATGTCCACCTCTGCGAAGCCATACCAAATTTTGTTTCGAAGTTTGTACACGAAACCCCCTGGAACGTTGGCTAGATCTTTGTAGTGGGAAACCTTTTCCGGACCACAATGCATGTCCTTCGCCATTGTCGACAGATATAACGCGTTGGCATCATACCCGAGGATCTTCTGACAGAGGTGGGGGTTTTGATATTGGTGGTCTCGGATTTTTGTTTTTTGTGCTTCGTGATATCTTGTGAAAACAATACTTGGCCCGCCGACCACCGCCTCTTTCAACATGTCGAAAGCTTCTTTCCTTGGGGTCCAAAGGTCCGCCCCTCGTTTGATTGCGCCACGGAGCAATCGAAACTGCGTCTTTGAAGATGTCAATTCCTTTCTCGGTGTAAAAGGACCGCATTTTTCCCAACGCTTCCAAACCTGGGGCTACATCCAAGTCATTGTAGTACCGCAACCAGTCGGCAAATGTTTTCATTCCTTTGTCTTGAAACAGTTGGACGCATCGTGTGTACCCTTCTTCCGCCAACAGAAATTCGTTGCGCAATTGAGAATACCATTGGGAATAGGGGAGAAGACCGGGATAATCGAGTTTATCTAGAGAATCGAACCAGTCGTATGGGAACCACGACTTCTCCCCCTCACACTCGAATGCTTTCAACCATTTGTCATAGTTGGTTTCTGGACCAATGTAGTTGACAATGTCAAGGAAGCGAAAATTTGGTTCGAGAAGGTAAATCACCCGGTTGGCTTGTTTTCCCACTTTCACGTTTGCCCCCTCGCAAACTTTCCCCACGAATTGGTTTCTGATCAGGTTCAAATCGTATTTCCTAGAGTTAAACCCGAGGATGGGTACTTGGTTGCACCAATCTTCAGTGCTTTCGCGTTGTGTCTTCGGAAGAAAATCCATGTCGGGAGGGAAAAACTTTGCTCTCACAGCCCTTCGAATTTTCTCCCCTCGCCGGTGCAGCTCGTCCAGGAACAGAAAGACTAATGTGTTGGGGTCTTTGTTGCAAATGTGTGTGGGCTCTCGGTTGAATGTGTTGGCAATAGAGACGGAGATTGGGGTGTGATCGTTTTCGATTGTCAAGGATGGTGTCTGTTCTTTTCGGCGGTTGGTGTCTCCAAATGCTTCAAAGTCGTAGATTATTGCGTGAGGATAGCTTGTTGTGTATGCCTCGCGGTGGTATTTTTTGGAAAGAAGGCCAACTTCGCAGCCCCACTTCTCCACGACTTCAAAGCCAGCCTCGCGAAGCTTTGTGTTGTGTTGCTGGGTTCTTCTCCAGCGATCTTCGAGCGTATCCCCATCTTCAAATGGTTCCTCTCTACCTTCGGAAAAACATCTGCGACAGCCGTGGTAAAGACAACCGTGGAATTGAAAGACCGTTTGGGTTGTGGGGTCAAACCCATCCACAAAATTTTTCTCGATATGTCTCTCGCCTCCATGTCCACAAAGTGCATGGTGAATGTGGGTTCCACGTTTTTCTGCCTCTTGTTCCATCCAACGACAGTCTGTGTTTGAAAACCGTGAATATAGAAGGCATGCCCTTCGTAAATACCAATTGTCAGAATGTCTTTCAACTTTGGATTCGGGTTTCGCACCAGATGCCAAATAGGTTTGTCGTTTGTTGGCTCGGGTTCGTAGACGCGAATACCAAGCCATTCGGTTGGAGGGAGAGACTTGTTGAAATAGTTTTTAATGTTGTCCAATTCATCGAGGGAAGTTTTGGCTGTGTCTTGTGGGCGCTTGGGGAAATTGAAATAGCTTCGTGCCAACTCACGAGCAGCAGTTGTGCTTCTATCTGGTCTTGCTCCGTGGTGCACAGCCAAGCAGCGCCAAAAGCTAAGATTGCCGCGGAAAGTGTCGAGAGAAATCATTTCGCGACCGTGTGCCAAGTTGCGCAGCCAATCTGGAAGTGGACCAGTTCTAAGAAGGGGTTGGCGATCCAACAAAACTTTTAACTCGAGATGATGGAACCTTTCAAAGATCCATTTTGTATTTGGGCGAGCAGCTTGCTGCCCCAACCGTTCTCTTTCCCGCTGCCTCAACCATTCTTCTGCATCTGAAATTTTGGTGAACCATGGGGATCGGGTGTTTTTGTTGTCTTGAAATTCCATTTCTTCACCGGTCTCGACATTGCGAAGGATATTGGTGGTTGTGTGTCTCAAGAAGAAAGAAGTGTTGACATTTTGGCGAAGAAGTGCCATAATTTCACGCGTGTGATCGCGATTGTCGGCAAGATCTTGTCCAGGGATATACCACAAGATTGTGCGCCTTCCAGTTTCTTGTTCCACACCATCGAATTCAACAGGGGCAAAGGTTTCGGTTACTCGCCGTCTGGGGGCGCGAGGAATTTCTCCATATGTAGGTTGTGGTTCCAAAACAGGGGCTGGCCGCTGTCTGCGAGGGGGAGGAACTACCCAACGTTTTGGTTAATCATTCGTCAAATGACTCCTCCTCCTTTCTTTGAGAAATGGGAACTGGCTGAATCTTTTTCTCCCTCACCATTCTGGGGGGACTGGGACTGGACATGAACATGTGAAGACGTGTCTCTTCGGTGTTTTACCGCGGAACTCTTAAACCTTTTGAAAAGGAAATCACGAGGAAGTGACTCTGATACTGAGGTACGGTCACCAGAAGGAAAACGAGCCTTTGGAGACTCAGCACTCAGCGACTCTACATTTTACGACGAAGTCGACGAAGGCGAAGAAGCCATCACAGCGCTGGGCCTGTCTGACAGCATACTCGAAAAACTTCAGCAAATCCTAAGCAAGTTAGACAACTTGGAAGCAAAAATAAATAGACTAGAAGAAAAAGTCACACATCTAGAGAATACAGTTGGTAAGATGCAGGACGACATCTCCGTGGTGAAACAGAAGAACAAAGACCTGACGACCACAGTAAACGAAACAGATAAAGCTTTGGCTTTCATGAACGTGGAAGAATTGAAGACCCAGGAGAAGAGGCATAAGATTGAAATAGAGAAACTTGACGAGAAAATACGTTACATGGAAGTGTATCAGGGTCGAGAGAATCTCCGTTTTAATGGAATATCTGAGAATGCTGCTGAAGAAGATACAAGAGAAGTAATTTACAAATTCCTTGAGAATCAACTTGGCATTGATAGAGCTCGAGAAATAGAGTTCCAACGCCTTCACAGAATAGGAAAGAAGAAGCAAGGTAAGACAAGGCCTATTATTGTTCGCTTCCTGCGTTTTCAGAATCGAGAATTCGTTCACAGTAGAGCGGTAGAGAAGAGAGATTCCTTAGGAACAGTTTACGTGTCTGCCGATCTACCAAAGGAAATCCGTGAAAGTAGAAAGACGTTATGGCCTCATCTTAGGAAAGCAAGGTCGGAAGGGAAAACAACCTTTTTTAGTCGCCCAGAGCCAGATAAACTCTTGATTGATGGAGTTCACTTTAAACCAGCAGAGAACGACGAGTAGTATTTACTTCTTGTGAACACCAAACACCAACGATGAGGTTTTATTTATCTATTACTGCAATGTTAATGCTCAACTGTAATTAAGTTATTTATACGGAAAGACATTCGATTTCTCAGTAGGCTGTCGCCTACTATCAAAACCAGTACAGTTACCTAAGATTGGAAGTGGTGATGACAACGCTCTTCTGATTAAACCAGTACTGAATGGTAATCAATCCTTAAATGTGAAGGCTAAATCTAAAATATTACGTGACACTAGGGTCAGTCGTTTACGGGACTTTGGGGCATGGTTAACAACTTATGACTGGTCATCAATTGTAAACACCTCGGAGGTGCAGGCGAAGTTTTTTTTCCACCCAGGAAAGTTAAAATCGCGGCAACCGACAAACCATGGATCACCTCAAGTTTGAAACTCCTGATTGCACAGCGCCAAAAAGCCCTCGCTAAATGGGGAAAGACTTTTGACAACTACAAGCAACTTCGGAATAGAGTCCAGGAAGCGTGTTCTAAATGTAAGAAACGTTTTTATGAGAACAAGATATCTGGTCTGCAGGACTCGAATATCTCTCGTTGGTGGAAGGACATTAAAGAGTTGGGTGGTCTTTCGTGCCCTGGTGATTGGTCATCTCAGCTGATTGGCAGCGAAATTCCTGATGAAGCTACACTAGCACTGAAGTTTAACGAATTTCTTGGCAGTTTGACGAATCACTTTCGTCCCTTACAGCCTCTTTCACCGGTGTTTGGGCCGGTGCCTGCGCACCTGTATGTCTCCGAGCGTACAGTGTATAAGACCCTACGTGCCTTGAAGGTTAAAAAATCTTCAGGTCCCGAGTTGATCCCGAATATTGTTTGGAAAGAGTTTGCCTTTGAACTTTCTCCTGTTCTTGCTGACATATACAACTCCTCGCTTGAACAGGGTTATGTTCCAGCACAACTGAAGCAAGCTATTGTGGTTCCCGTCCCGAAGTGCCGCCCTCCAGCATCTGTTGAAAGTGACTTAAGACCAGTGTCGTTAACTTCACCTGTAGCCAAAGTACTGGAAGGTTTTTCAGCTAAGTCCCTACTCATGTGTGTGTGGGACAAGTTGGACAGTAAGCAGTTTGCTCTTCCAGGAAGATCCACTACGCAGGCCTTGGTTTATTTACTTCACACAATTCTGGAATCGGTTGATGGTGGTGAGATGTATGTAAGAATGTTTTTCTCTGACTTTTCCAAAGGATTCGATCTCGTTGACCATAATGTGCTGCTGCGTGAACTGGATAACCTAGATGTGGACCCACATTTAGTGAGGTGGATTGTTGCCTTTCTCACGAACAGGAACAGAGGGTGAGGGTAGGGGAGGCTCTGTCCCCACCCATATGGCTGAATGGCGGAACTCCTCAAGGAACTAAACTAGCTCCTCTTCTGTTTTGTATTCTTGTGAACAGAATGGCCTCTAACTGTACAGATAGAGTTAAATATGTAGATGACGCCACAGTCATGGAATTTGTTCCCAGGCTCTCTCCTTCATATTTGAAGTTTACTGTTTCGGATATTTACTCGTTTGCTTCCTCTAGGGGAATGGTTCTTAACGGTAAAAAATGCAAGGAAATGTGCATTAGTTTTTTGCTACACCCTCAGCTGCCTGCAATATATCACATATTGCTGCCGGCCTCAGTAACTATCTAATACTTGTCGTACGGCCTTTTAAAGTATGTTTTTGTCTGGTTTAAAGTGTATAATTATTGGTAGTTTTGTTTACGTTTTTTATGCTATTGTTTCGTATGTGCGTACTGCTATATCCATTCTTTTGGTCAACTTTACTTGTTTCATCAAAACTGCTAACCTTAGCCTTTCCCACATAAATTGGATAGTTTGTCTCGAGATATGGGGCGGAACAACATCAATTTTAAACTTCTGTCATAAAATGCTCGCGGAATCCGTTCTTTTCACAAAAGAAAGTCTATTTTCAATTGGATGTTTAAATCTTTCGGCGGATATATGTTTCCTTCAAGAAACATATAGCACCCCTGAAATGGAAAATATATGGAAAAAAAAACAATGGAAAGTGATATGTTTTTTTTCCCATGGAACTTTTCATAGCAGGGGTGTTCTTATCCTTGTAAAGGAACAATTTGATTTTCAATTGCAATCGGTTAAGGTTGACTCGCACGGTCGTTACATTCTCCTTGAGGCTATGATTCAAGATTCCCCATTCCTACTGTTAAATATCTATGCGCCGAATAAATGTGCTGAGCAGTGTGATTTTTTCAAAATAATTTCTGAGGAACTCAAGAATTCGTCTACACCTTCCGATTTTTTAGTGTTTGTTGGAGGAGACTTCAATATAATGTTTGACCAGGATTTAGACGGGAGTGACGGTATTAAGAATACGAAAGCCTCAGTTAAGATTTTAGAAGATATTTGTCTAGAACAGGACTTGATAGATATTTGGCGTGTTAGGCACCCCACAGAGTAACGTTTTACTTGGCGTCAAAAGACTCCAATTATTCAGAGACGATTAGATTATTGGCAGGTAAACGATGGTTTACAAGATGATGTTACAGTAGATATAATACCTTCTATTAAATCGGACCACTCTGCAATAACATTGCACATTAATGGTGTAGATGACAGTGAACGGGGTCCATATTTTTGGAAATTTATTTCTGCTTTAGTGAATGATAAGGACTATCGTGACCATATTTACTATTTAACACCCAGTGCCATTGTTCTCTCTCTGCACTAAATCACTGATTGCAGTCTGTAAAGATGCTAAAACAAGTGTGTCAGGAAAACGGGGGCGGTCCTTTTCGTCAGCAGGGAAATTCTCAGGGGTAATATATAGTAAACGTGCTAAAACAAACAGGTTGCAATATTAAAAACAGGCTGCAATATTAAAAATATTGCAGTGTACAGACTGCAATATTTTTAATATTGCAGCCTGTTTGTTTTTTGACGCTTAGCATATATGGCTCTTTTAAAACGGCCTTGTTTTACGCCAAAAAAACGCCAATCTTTAAATACTTTAAGGATCCAGCGCCATTTCCTCCGACTGTTTTCAGCGGCCCAACTTCTTCCAAATTCTTCCAACTTGGTTGTACTAATAGGCTTCTCACAAAGCGCTGATCTGAAGCAAAATTAAACACCACACATTACTAATAAAAATGCCATGGCGCGATTAAATTAAATCATGTATTAAAAGCAGGAAAATTAAACGGGGTAATGAAACTTACCCTCGTTCTCTAAACCACCAGCTTTAGGTGAATCTTCGCCAGTATTTCGAGTTCGGTTTTGTTGTGTTCTAAAAATCGTGATCTATTTCCATTGGTCTTCCCTTCACTCTTTAAGCTATGGGAGACAAAACGTTCACTTGGTTGCCTTCAGGAGGATGGTAAAAAAGATAGGGGAGGGCCGGGTGGGGAGACAAGCCTGAAGGCAAACCAAGAAAATAACGAGTGAAAGGAAGACCATAAGCTTAGGGGCCTACGGTTATATCGCACCTTAACCTCCGGACTCCTCGTGTGAAGTGACGCTAATTAATATGCGAGCTAGCTTACAAACAGTGGGGAAGACCGCTGAAAATAGTGATCTATTTCCATTGGTCTTCCCTTCACTCTTTAAGCTATGGGAGACAAAACGTTGGTCGGAGCATGCGGGAGATAAATTACTCCCTGCAACGCATGAGCAAACATACTTCCTCCCAAACTAAAAAAAAAAATACTCAAACAAATTGGAATTAAGCTTGTGAAAAGCCTGCGGGAAAAGCACAAACAAATATGTGCGTATTATAGGCTGCCACACCCTGGGCCTTCAGAGCACTGCCGTCTGGAGAAACCCATGATTCCTGATTGACCCGCACTTGAAATGGATCGAAACCTGAATCCAATTCCCATTGTGGGGTATAATAACTTTAAAAACGCTTCGAGTGTCGAGACTGGCGGGAAAAACAAAAGAAAAGAGGAAAACGTGAGAAAGACGAAAAACCAGATAAACAAAACGAACAAGACGGCAAGAAAAAGGATCAAACCCAGGGAGTGACAGCCTTGGTGCCCGGATATCCGAGAGGGTGCTTAGAGACCCCTCCAAGCACTGTCACCGGGAGGAGAGAAAAAACAAAAGCTATTGAGAAAAGGCGCAACGAGGCGGAACGAACAGTTGCTTGCTAAGCGCGAGAAAAATAATATGCAAATCTATATAAAGCGGGGAATAATACGATATGAAGAAAACTAATTGGCGAACTAACCCCCGCGCTCCGAAACATGTCAAGGAGACTAACGAAGATTACAGCGTAAATCATAAGGCCCCGTAGTGCCCGGCAAAATAAGCTCTTCGCCAACTCTGCGGTCGTCTACACTTTATCGTGAACCCTGTGGCTTACGAAATTTATTTATTCATTTATTTATTTATTTATTTTGAAATATTTAAACAGGTAGCCCAATTCAGTAAAGCTGGTTTAAATGGGGACCTGTAAATAAAGCGCAAATAATCATTATGCCCGCCAACCGTGTGGCTCTCTTAACTCATATCGTCAACTCTGAGACCCACCAAAAACAGTGAAATACTCAGTATACCGGCCATCCCTGTAGCCCGTATTGTCAACTCTGTGACTCACTCAAATAATAGCGTAAAATTATTATACTCGACATATCTGTGGCTCTCTTAACTCGCATTGTCAACTCTGTGACTGAGTCAAATAATAATGGATAAGCATTATACTCGCCATCCCGGTGGCTGTCTTAACTCGTATCGTCAACCCTGTGACTCACAAATAACAGTGTAAACAATAATCCGCCATCCCTGTGGCTCTCTGAAGTCGTATCGTCAACTCTGTGACCCACAAAAAAACAGTGAAATACTCAGTATACCGGCCATCCCTGTAGCCCGTAGTGTCAACTCTGTGACTGATTCAAATAATAATGGATAAGCATTATACTCGCCATCCCGGTGGCTGTCTTAACTCGTATCGTCAACCCTGTGACTCACAAATAACAGTGTAAAATAATAATCCGCCATCCCTGTGGCTCTCTGAAGTCGTATCGTCAACTCTGTGACTGGCACAAAACTCCGACTAGAAAGAATTGCAGTCTCGACCGCTCGCCAACAAAACTACCCAATCTAAAATGTTGGCACAAAACTACCGAAGAACATTAAGGTCACCTGTAGCACGTCGCTGTCCAGCTCAATAGCTGAATGATCTCGCTTACTGGTAACCGGCTCGGGTGGAGAGCCGCGTGCTGACGGTACTGGAGTTACAGGCTGCAAGGAAGAAGTAGAAGCTTGAGGACCTGGAGCTTGACAAGCTGCCGTTTGTTTCGGAGCTGAACTGAGGGCCTGCCTAGCCAAACCAATGTCGCCCACGAGCGAACCGCTTGTAGAACTTTCGTTGAAGGTTCTGTCATGCTACCGGTTCGACTCCTCGTGTGAAGTGACGCTAATTAATATGCGAGCTAGCTTATAAACAGTGGGGAAGACCGCTGAAAATAGCCTCTTCATCCTCGTCTGATGTGAAGCCATCGTCGTACACTTCTTTCATGTCTGACCACAACTGAAGGAAAAAGTTACTCTGCACGTGCAAATACCATGGTATATCTAATTGTCTATTGTTTCCGTATGGTGATCCGGAAAACAAAGAAGAACAAAGAGATCTATTGAAATTATCATTAGTGGCAATTGATGAGCAAACCTGCTAGTTGGAAAACATCACATGCTCATCTACAGAGAAAACTATGATAAGTGCAAAACGGGCCGCATTTCTCAGACTGCAAGTTGTTTTGCAGTAGTTCAGAGACCTGCTTGTTGAAAAATGTTGAAAACAACAACACATACACGAAACGAAATCAAATGTTCAAACGCTACTGCTTTTATTGGGATGCAAGGCATCTCAGTCACCAATTCCCAGTTGAGCTAATCAACAAGTGCTAATTATGTTCTTTTGTGCGTTCAGGAACAAAGCGGAAGGGGCGCCTGCAATCAGTGATTTAGTGCAGAGAGAGAACAATGGCACTGGGTGTTGAATAGTAAATATATTAGATAGTTACTTCGGCCGACTACGCCCTCAGCTGACTGCAATATATCACATATTGCTGCCGGCCTCAGTAACTATCTATCGGCCGACAGCAATAAGTGATACTTAACTATCGGCCGACAGCAATGTGTGATACTTTGCGGTCAGCTTCGGGCTACGCCCTCAGCTGACTGCAATATATCACATATTGCTGCCGGCCTCAGTAACTATCTAATACTTCTCGACGCGAATATTAAAAATTGGCTTGAAGAATATAAAGAGGTTGATGACAAGCGTGTTCTCTCGGATTTGATAAAATACAAAATTCGTCAATCAACTACTAAGTATAGTAAAACAAAAGCTAGGATTAGGAAGGCAAAGATCAGTGAGTTGGAAGAAAAAATTACAGAGCTGCTCCGAGAAATGCGACAGAGACCCGTCTAAAGAAAGCGTCGAGGAGCTGGAATGTTTACAGGCGGAATATGACGAACTCTATGACTATATCACTCAGGGTGCTATTGTTCGTTCCCGTGCAAACTGGTATGAAAAGGTGAAAAAAATAACAAATATTTCCTGAATTTAGAAAAATCAAATAAGAAAAAAAGTTCTGTACGGAAAATTGCCACAAGCAAAGGAACAATTACAGCTAACCCTAAAAAAATTATGAGTGAATTGGAATCTTTTTACTCCAATCTTTACAACGAAGAGAACAGTGGTCATTCATCATCATTTCTTGATGATCTAAAAAAGGTTCCAACCTTGACTGAAGAATTACGAACCGTATGTGAAGGGAAGATAGAGTATAATGAATGTTTTAAAGTTTTACAATCCTTTCAAAAAAATAAAACTCCTGGAAACGATGGACTAACAATACAGTTTTATTTGGCCTTTTGGCCTCTGACTGGAAGACTTTTAGTAGAGTGCATAAACTTTTCTTTCGAGTTTGGGGAACTTTCAAATTCACAAAAACAGGCTATAATTACACTTATTGAAAAAATAAGGAAAGGACAAAAGGTTAATCAAGAATTGGAGGCCTATATCGTTAATAAATGTTGATGCCAAAATTATTTCCAAAGTTCTAGCAAACCGTCCAGAAAAGGTTTTGCCAAAATTAAGACACCCCAATCAGAATGAGTTCGTTAAAGGCAGGTCTATTTTTGATGCAGTTAGAACAATCGATGATATTTTACATTACACTAAACGAAATAGCTGGTCTGGAATTTTGGTCGCAGTTGATTTTGAGAAAGCATTCGATACACTGAATTTCCAATTTTTGCTTAGGACACTGCATAAGTTTAACTCTGGCCCATCTTTTATTCAGTGGATACGTGTTCTGTATAAAAACACATACAGCTGTGTAATGAATAATGGTTTTATGACCGCCCTATTTCCATTAGGTAGAGGAGTTAGACAGGGCGACCCACTTTCCCCTTACCTCTTTATATTAGCACTCGAGATTTTAGCTATAAGAATAAGAGAGGATAGGAATATACGGGGTCTTCAAATTGGTGAGGATACAATCAAGCTTTCTCTATATGCAGATGACATGACATGGATTTTAAAAGATCATGATTCTTATACCGCTTTGCTTTGTATTCTCAAGTCCTTTAGAGAGTGCGCTGGTTTAAAGGTTAATGACGAAGAAACAGAAATCTTAGCCTTAGGGAATAATATGTTACATGAGGCAGACTTTCCAAAACACAATCTTTGTGAAGTTATCAAAATTTTAGGAATATATTTTGGTTATGACAAAAGACAAAGAGACAATCTTAATTTTAGACAAACATGTGAAAGCATAAAGAAATCCATTAATCTATGGAAATGGAGAGGCCGCTCCCTTTTAGGGAAAATACAAATAGTCAAAACATTCGCTGTTCCAAAGCTTATGTTCAGAGCATCTGTGATACCCATTTCCAAAGAATTAATTAAAGAGGCGAATTCAATTTTTTTATAGCTTTGTGTGGAATGGGAAAGATAAAGTAAAGCGCCATGCATTAATATCTGACATCGGAATGGGTGGACTCAAGATTCTGGACGTCGAATCTATGATCAGTGCAAAACGAGTAACATGTCTAAAGAAATTTTTGGATGACTACTCAAGTCCTTGGAAAATAATTCTTGACAAGCTTCTTTCACCAATCGAAGGACGCTTCGTCTTACATTGTAATTTTGACACTTCTAAATTGAGAATTAACTTACCAGTGTATTACACGGAGTGCCTTGACGCGTGGTCTTCCTTAAAGGTGAAAACGCCAAGTTGTTATCGGGAAATCATCAATGAGATAATTTGGAATAACAAGTTTCTTTGTTCTGAAAAAAAATCCATGTACAGAAGTGACATATTAAATTTAGGCATTGTTAAGATAGGGGATTTAATATCAGCAAATAACTCTTTCTAGTATGGTATTACCTCTTCTATTGGCAATCCCGAACAAAGATTTTTTATCATGAGTATGATTAATTCAATTCCTGCAGAATGGCGTTCCCTTCTCAAAGCTTCTTTCGAGGTAAAAGTGATTGACCCCCTTCCAGACATCCCAACTAACCACTCCTAAAGAGATTTACCAAGTCTTTCTGCGGTAAACCCACCCACTGCTTTACAGAAACTAACAAACAAGTATTCAAATACAGCAATTAATTGGGAGAAGGTTTATTCTTTAGCCTTTTAAACCACTTTAGAATCCAAGACTAGGGAATTTCAATACAAAATTCTAAACTGTATCGTCTTTACGAACGAGAAACTTAATCGTATTGGTCTAGTTGAATCCCCAAGCTGTACTTTCTGTCAAGAAGTAGCGGAATCCGTCGAGCATTTACTTTTCTCCTGCAGAATATCCTCTGATTTTTGGAAACACGTCTTGTCTTGGCTCAGAGATAATGACTTGTATGTTGAAACAATTAATGAGTCGGACTTAATCTTTGGAAAATTTGATATTGCAAATAATTTTCTTTTAATTAATCATGTACTGTTATTGGGAAAATATTACATCTACTGTAGTAGATGTCAGAAAGGCGTACCTACGCTTAGAGGTTTTATCGCCAGGACAAGGCGTGTATATAATATCGAGCTCCATATTGCCAGGGAGAACAATAAAATTGTTAATCATTTCCAAAAGTGGGAAAAGTTAATCTATGTACTTACGCAATAGACAACTTGATAAGTCAATGTAAAGAAGACATTTCTCTTAATTTTTACTTACTGACCAGCATCGCATTTTTTGTGTTTTTCATTTATTGTCTGTATGTATTCGTGTTGTAATTAACTGTTGTAATTATTCATAGTATTTACTATTATTCTAATTTTTAATTACTATTATTACTATTATTATTATTATTATTATTATTATTATTATTATTAACAATTGTAATTGCTTCATTTGTGATTCAATAAAAAGATGACTCAAATGACTCATCCTTCTTTCTCCGAGGAGCAGGAATTGGTGGTTCCTTTTTTGGTCGGGGCGCTGGCACGGGGCGCTCTGTTGTCTTGGTTTGTTCCGCTTTGCGCGGGTTTGTTGCCATTCTCCTCCCTATATTTTCTGCGGAAAGATTCGTTGGAAAAATTTCCCGGTTGTGTTTGTACAACAGGTCGCACCATGGTCGCACCTTTACTTCTTGTCGCATTTGTTCAATTTGGTGCACCATCGGTTTTACCTCTTGTCGCATTTGTTCAATACGATGTGTCATACTCGGTTTCATTGGGATACCCTTGTACCCCTTTTCTCTAATTGACCGACACGAATATTCTTCAATCCTCTTTTTTCTAATTGGGGGGACTTTTGAATTTGATTTCTATCTGGTTTTGGGTGGTTGGGACCGGGCGGGACGGGTTTAAATTCATTTCAAAAGCGGTTTTAACCAGTTTTAACTGATTTGGGGTGGTTTGGAAAAGTTGGGGGCCAAGTAGTAGACTGGGACTAAACAAATACTGGTGAGGCTCAAAACCCAACATACCGAAATAAGCCTCCTTTTCCTATTTTAACCCGCTGAGTGACAACTTCCCCCACCACCCAAGTTGTCACTCAGCGGGTTAAAATAGGAAAAGGAGGCTTATTTTGATATGTTGGGTTTTGAGCCTCACCAGTATTTGTTTAGTGCCAGTCTACTACTATTCCTCTCGGATAGTAACATAATATATAGATTTAGCCAAGCCTAAAAGCGGAGCTCCATGGTTATTATCGATTTTATTTACTGGTATTGAGCAACGTCGCACGGCTTTCCTTGTGCCAATATTTAACAAATAAAGAAGCCTCGCCTGTGATCTGTTCTGTTGTAAAGCACGCAGGAAGCGGATAGAGCACGAAAGAAGTGTAGGGGAAACACGAGACGTAGTCGAGTGTTTTCCCTACTTCTTGAGTGCTCAATCCGCTTCCTAAGAGCTTTACAACAGAACAGATCACAGGCGAGGCTTCTTTATTTGTTTTATAATAAAGAATTTCTTAATTTCCTCACGCATTCGGCTAAAATTTTCGGAAAACTTTATTTTCCAAATCGTACGAGTGCCGTCAGCCGTACATCCTTCGTTCATCTGTACTCTGATAAGGTACGCTAATACCGACCAATCACAATCCTTGTTAGAATGGTTCGAAACATTTTATTGGTTGAAACAGACCAAAGCTGTCAAAATGTCAAACCATCAAAGTTCAGAAACCATCAAAGTGCGAGTAGTTTTTTGGCCTGAAATCGGGATCTAAAAGCAAATTGTTCAGTAAAATCCAGCTGAAATTCGCTAAAAAAGCTGTAAAGATCAAGAGCTAGATTTAAAAGGTACTCAGGCCGGAAGATGAATTTTCGAGTGATAGACGGAAAAGCAAAAGAGGTTTCTCGTGAAAAGCTTAAAACTTGGACCGACTTCGATGGAGCCCGGAGTAGCTGAATTGTGTGGTTTAAAAAGAAAATGATTCAACGCCTCAAGGGCTTTTCCTTTACCACGGCATCTTGCAGCTCACCAAAAAGGTTCACAGAACAGTTTACCATTAATGAGAAGAACGAGTAGCTCAAACTAGGTGGACACCGTTGGGACAAACCGTTTGTTGTTTACGGAGGCCTGTTTTTGAGTGGATGTGTATTTTCAAGTGGTGGAAACCTCAGTCTACAGCACAGGTAAATTAAATAAATTGAAGCTTTGAACATTTGGTTTAATCTTTGTTACTTTTGTTCAGGACTGAAACTCGTATTTATCTCTCGACTGGATGTAAATAATAATCATCTACACTCGTTTTGGACGCAAATTAAAAAGTAGTTGAATTGTTTGTTTGTTTGGCTTGCGAAGGAAAGTGCTTCGCTTGGCTGACTGTTTTCGACGTGGCTCGGCATTGTTAAGAAAATTTTACCCTTCTGTTTTTAACACGTAATTGGAATGAGTCCTCGTGAAATTAAGGGTTAATATCACTTGTGTTTCCAGCGGTTGCTGAAATTGCCCTTGTCGCTGCGCGACTCAGACAATTTCAGCAACTTCTAATTCTGAAAACGCAGAAGCATCTTCCAAATCCATTGAGGCTAAGAGCTCGTTTTAATACTTGATTTCTGGGTCGTATAAGACGTCTCACTCAAAATAAAAACCGAAGGAAAAATTCAGAAATTGGTCGGCCAGTTTTCATTTGGGTCGACTCGATTTGCGTGAGACCGTAGCTGGTCGTGCATCTGTACTCTCTTTATATATCAGTCAAAACTTTATTATAATTTGTGTTTAGAGCAGTCAATAGGAATTGACTGCGGCTCAAAAACCTCAAAACATCAATACATTACAAAAAAAATACACGACGCGTATGTTTGTTCGAAGATTCTTGGAAAAGGTGAAGAAAGTAGACAAGTCAGCTTGTGCAAAGTCCGTGGAAAACAAAGAGGAGTACCAACCTAGCTGATAGTTTAGAGCAGTCAACAGGAATTTACCGTAGTTCGAAAACCACAAAACAACGAAACATTAAAAGGAAACAAAGTAGGATGCGAACATTTCTTCGAAAAAAACTTGGCGAAGGTGGAGAAATTAGACAAGCAGCAAAAGATATCTCGCAGTAAGTTCCAAAAACTGCAAAGCTATTTTAAATTTTAACATAACGGTCCGGAAGAGTACGAACCTGATCGTCTAGAGCAGTCAACAGGAATTGACCACAAAAATAATTACAAACCACAGAATAACAAAACATATCATTATGATGCGTGGGTTTGTAGGTTTCTTTGGAGAAGGTTGGGAAATTAGACAAGTAACAAACATATTTCGTAGTAGATTAATAAAAATTGCTAAGCAATTTTGACATTCCGGAGAAAAGAGAAAAAGGAAAACAAACCGATGGTTTGGATAGGTAATCACAAGGGGCCGAGAAAAATTAAGGATTAATATTAATGGCTGTATATTTATTGTGGTCTCATTGGCTCAGAAGCCCTTCAAGCTAATCACATGCTTGCAGAGGTAGACCACCACACCGGGGACTACGTCCCCTGCTCTTTTCGAACAGTGCGTGGATTCTTTGACGTCCCACAAACTGTATTAGGAATAAGTGTTATGAGACGGGGCCTACGGTTTATCGCCCTCATCCGAAAAGACTAGAAAGTCTAACCATTTGCAGATGTCATTACAAAGGCAGCACTTTCTCCTCAAATATTTAAAGCCCCTGAGTGTTGGTCCGGCCGGGGTTTAAACTCGCGACCTCCCGCACAGTAGTCCGGTGCTCTACCACTAAGCTAACCGGTCAGCGGTTAACTAGTTCTTGATTATAACGCCTTTTACGCGAATTAAAAAACAAACCTCGAAGAAGATGAAGTTGTTTTGGTCAAAATGAAGAAGCCAACTGAATACACATGTATGAAATTACGAGCCGCAAAAAGCGCGCGGCAAATTAAGCCTAGTTTGGTTTGGGAGTCTCGTTTTGGTTACGTTAACTTGCTTGAGCCTGCGATCCAATAAAAAAGCCTGAACCTAGTCAGCGGTCAACTTCAAAACAACAGTTGACCTTGATGAACTGTAAACTTGAGCCCGCGATATGGTCACGTGACAATGTCATCGAATACCTTGTTTTGACAGGTGTCAATTGACCATAACATGGATGTCCAAAATCAAAGCTGTGTGCTGTAAATTAGCTCTTCAGCTGGCATATGGCCGCTATGTTGGATTATTTAAAATTAGGCTGATTTAGCAAAGAGAACGTGGCGACTGTGACCTCGGCGCGCGCAAATCTAAAAACCGACTTAACCAATGGCAGAGCAGCAAACTGAGCACAAGAAGTCGTGTTCAGACGTCTCCGCGCGCTCTCGCGTCCTCAAATGACGTTCCCGTTCTGTTGCTAAATTAGGCTAATTATTCTACTCAGGCTTTCTGGATATGAAATGATAAATAACCAATGAGGCGCGTAGCGCCGTGTTGGTTATAATCATTTCATATCCAGAAAACCCGAGTAGAATAATTGTTTTATTGAAAACTGTACGACGCATAATTGAGAATCTGAACAAAAAAAAGTGAAAGAAAGGAACCCAGAGAAAACCGAATAAAGGAAACATTTTGTCCATCACATGACTAACAAAAGGGAGCGAAAACCTTTCGGTGTGTTGCAACGTTTCCGAGCAAAGTTGAATGAATTGTTCGAAACTGTTCGTGAACAACGTTGAAGCTTCACTTTCGGTCCTTTTTGTACAGAGTTCATTTCAGTCTGAATGATTGTAAATGATCAGTAGTTTGGTAAAAAATATTCAATCATTGCTCAAAGAGGGTGGAACGGCTTTCACTTAGATGCACGAGCCGAAGGAAGTGAATTTGTAATCCATCAAAACACCAGCACCATGGGCGAATTTCATCAAAATGAAGACACAATTTCAATTTATTTTTATGGACTGGAACATTGTCTCACCAGACCTGGTCGCAAACGAAATAATTATTAGGCAAGATATACAAGGACAAATGTCCAGGTTATGGTTCAAGAAATGTCTTAGGGCCTGTTCACATGGAGGTGGGGGACCACAGGCAGGTGAGGTCCCCCACCTAGGTGGGGTTACCAATCTCTCCATACAATCTCTCTTTTTTTCTCGATAGCGTTCACATGTGAGGTGGGGTACCTCACCGAGGCGGGTTACCCGGTCAGCCAGGGCGGGTAACCCGCTTAGCTGGGGTGAGTTTTCTCCATGTGAATGCTGGAGGTGGGGTTGGGTGAGGTTCATCCGGGCAATTATCCCTGAATTCTTTTGTTAATATACGTTCTTAGCGACCAACATGGCGGCCGGAAACGAGTGAAAAACATCTGGAACTTACTTAAGCTATCTCAAAGGTTTACTTCGGTCTGTTGAGCCTGCAAACTTTCACATAGACGGTTCTTTTGTCATATTTTCTATTAAAAGCTCAAAAATATACGACGAATCGATGTTTTCATGTACGTGATATGCTTGTGGGCAGACATCTGTTATGTCACTCACTGTGAAAAACTATAAAATTCAAACTGCTCTATTTTAAAAACAAAGCAAGGTACCGAGCTGAAAACATGGAAGCAGATACATTTCTAATATGTCTTTTACGCGATGAAGATAAAAATGCAAAAGTCTGTTTACTTTTAAGTTTTAGTTTTTGATGACGTCATGTGAAAACCAAGAATAGCATTTTATACCTCACCCACGCGCCCCGGGGTTGCATGTGAACGCTAGCTGTTTTGGACCCCACCTAGGTGGGGGACCTCACCTGCCTGGGGTTCCCACCTCCATGTGAACAGACCCTCATAGAATTTGTCTTGATGCGTGGAACAAAACCTGGAACAGAACAGAACGGCCGAACAGAATGACAAAAAAACAAAACAAAACAAAACAAAAAACAAAAAAACAAAAACAAAATAAATAACAAGAACGGTGATTCTTCTCATTTGTTTTTACAAAAAATCATAGTTTGAACGGCTGGTGATTGATACGTTGCATCGAGTGTAGGTCAGAACATTTTCAATGTGTGTTACTTTCTTAAAAAGTGTCACTGGCTCACTGGCTGAAATTCTTGTGTGTTCAGTTTGTTTTGAATAGACTGGCCCGTGAGCAGTGTTACAGATTGGTGACGTGGACACTTGTCGTTGAATACATATTTCCAATTTCGTTAAGTTAAGTTAAAAAACTCTTAAGGTATTTCCGTAAATAAAAGTGCGTTTTGCTATTAGCTAAACATCAACAGCCAGGTTCCATAGCGTTGTAAGATATTTCTTAACACGATCCCAGTCCTGTTTCTTGTCATTCTAAAACGCTTAGCAATGAAAAGTAGAATTCTATTTGTATTTCGGTTCCAGTTTTAAAATTTCTACTCGTTAATTCCGCTGCGAGACGACTAATGTATTAATGACTGTCGTTTGGAGGGAAAATTTTATTGCGCTATCTTTGTTTGCTAAAGCGTTCATTGACCATATAAGCCTGTGCCCGGCTAGACAATGAAAATACTGGTAATCTGATAGCCGTAGTTTTTTTCGCAGCTCAGTAAATATCACCACTTTCACCGACTCTGAGGTGAATAATTGTTTAAGTATATATACCACACAAGCTGAATAATTAGCGGACCAAAACATTACTTTATATGTGACAATATACCGACAAGCGATCGGATTTTGTAAAATCTCGCGCGCCGGCTGCTCGGCGGTGAATAGTACTTGCTATTCACCTCCGAGTTAACCGATCAGAGCGCGCGAAAAGTACTATTCACTTGTGTGGTATATACTACTACTACTACTACTACTACTACTACTACTACTACTACTACTACTACTACTAATAATAATTATTATTATTATTATTATTAGCGGAGCAATTAATAGGACATTTCACATCGCATACACGGAAGGGCGGACGTACGTACGTACGTACGTACGGTGACCAAAACCAAATTTCTCGAACAGATGGATTACCATATTTTCTTAACCACAGTGCTTCCCTTGGCGGCCCTTCGGGCCACCGGAATTCCGCTATTACATGAACATTTAATCTTTGCAATTATTCCTTCTCGATCTGAGGCCAAAAGCAAGGCAGAACTAGTTTTAAACGTGAAAAACACAATCGCCCAGTGAAGAGACAACTAGAGGGTGATATTTTGAAAACGCCAATAAGAACGATAGCTTGTTATTGTACTAGATCCGGAATGACCATTATTTTACAACAAGGCTTGGACAGGACATCCAGCTGTGTGTAAGTTATAATAAGAACCAATAGACCTGAGCGATATTAAATTTGTGAATGGTTTATATTTTAGATTTTTATGAACCTTCCTTGCCTTTACAAAAGATTGTAAATTTTGAAATAGTAGTATTCCTATTTTAATTTTTATTTTGTATTTGGAATGTTCTTTTAGTGTTCACAAGTAGCTTATATTTAGCTAAACACTCTGACACTTAAAGTTCATTCATTCACCAGAAAGCAATAAAAAGCCTTAAAAATTATTGAAGAGCGACAACGAAAATTATTATGAGAGGGCGACAAAGGAAGAAAATCTAGGATACATGTTATCACAGGCTATGGCCGCATACGTTATAGAAAACATTTTCATCGATGTAATCAACGGCGAGTACGGCCACAAACACATTAATATTAGCCACTTTCTAAGAGAGTAAGGACCTGGGAACGAATCCAAACTTCATTGTAAATCAGTGAAATTGAACCAAATCGATTCTCACATAAAAGGGTATCTCAAAATAAGCAGTTTCAGCAAGTTTGAGCTTGTTTGGTTTAAAGGATGCCAGATATCATTCATTTAAAACTTGAAAAAATCCCATACAAATGTCCCTATTTCGGAAAGTGCGTCCGTCCAAACCATACAAAATGTCTAATTTTAACAATTTTCAAAAGCTTTTTTCCAGCTCCAATTCAATGCAAATGCACCTAATTCAAGAAATGCCGCACAAAGTTTGATTGCCTGATCTACGAGACGCTGTTTATCAGGAATATAAAACCAAAACTTAAGCCTGGTTTTCACTAGCGACGGAAGCACAAGCGCAAGCATAAGCGCAAGCATAAGTAGCTTATGCCAAGTGAAAACGAACATTACGCAAGCGAACGCAAGCATAAGCGCAAGCACAAGGAAAAGAAAAAATTTTGATCCTTGCGCTTATGCTTATGCTTGCGGTAAGCCCGTTTTCACAGTGAAATAAATGCTCTTGTGCTTGCTCTTATGTTTGCGCTTGTGCTTGCGTCGCTAATGAAAACTAGGCTTTAACACGCAGTCGGATTCAGTTCGCGCAAACGTTTCACATAACAGTTGACCCTTTTTAATTCCCTAAATATTTTCACACCATTGTTACTACATATATGGTCAGTTCTATCATGTACTTCGAACTTGATCATGGTGACATGGAGTCATCGAAACGTCAATCTTTATATCTCTCATTTTTATTCTAAAGTATTCAGAAAGAACATGATAAGAAAAGACATACTTGCCAAAAATTAGCATTTTCTTACAGTTTGAGAGAGATATATCAGCACCGTTATGCTCTCCTGACTCCATACAAATCCTTCTAAATTTTACTTAGTTCATAACGTTATGAATCAAGTCAAAAGTAGAAGGATTTGTATGAAGTCAGCAGAGCATAATATATCAATCAATTCCAAAAGCGTCCATCCCCCGGGCATACCCCGGGTATTTGATCCGAAATTTGTCCCGCACGGTGGGGCATTTGACTTTCGGCTAAACATTGGTTGGCGGTCGCTAGCTAAAGGGTTTTGCGAAGGTTTCGCGCGCAAATATTCATTCATTCACCACGGGAGCCGCTTTGCTCCCTTCACCTCAAGATTCCGCGTAGGTTTTGCGTTGTTTACTAAATATACAGTTGATATGCCTTTATTCAAAGTTTGGAGTGCCGACAAAAGAGATCGGAAAAGAGTTTTGGCGCACAATTTTTCGGATTTGGTTTGAAAAAGGTAAGCGATTTTAGAATAAAAGATTCATTATGAGCGGGGAGCGTGCCAAAATGCTTCATGCAACGAGTGATTTTCTATAGATTTACACTTGATTTGCCCTTTTTGAGGTCCTGACAGGAAACACAGCGGGGCGTTTGATCAAAATTTTTCAAACAAGTCAAATGCCCGGGTTTTCGCCCCCGAGGGGGGGGGGGGGGTTGGGAACTTTTGGAATTGACTCAAATACATAACGGTGGTAATGTCTCAGAGCTAATTTGCCTTTAAATGCTGACTTTTGGCAAGTTAGCATTTTTCATCGTGCTCTTTCTGAAAATCTCCACAAATTCCATAATTTCAACAATATTAATTCTAATATTTGTGACATTACACTTTAAGCACTCTATTACCGCCAAAGCCAGCAAAATATCCAAACGCTGATTTTTACCGGTTCAAAAAAAAAAAAAAAAAAAAAAACTCGAGAATTAATCAAGTTGTCAGCAGGCTCTGGTTGTCAGATTTTGACATGCACAAGCATCTGATCGGCATTTCCCCTCTTGAGTTTGAATTTCTGCCTTCAATATAATTTACGCTTTTGAGAAACAATGCCGATACCGCTAAAAGAACATAAGTTTCTTTTCTGGTTGTCTTCAGTTTGTCTTTATTTCCGGATGGCCTGTCAAACTGTACACGGTTATCTCGAGTGTGACTTTTCACACAGTCGTACATGGCGAGGCAGACTACGTACGCACGGTCGGTCGGACGGTCGTAAGGTGACAGATGGGTTACCATATTTTTACCCATGTTGCTCAGCGCGCCCGCCTTCAGGTCATGTGACCATTTCGGTGAAAAAATCATACATTTGGCCAACCTCGTTCCCAGGGCTTTTTTCCCGCCCGCCTTCCTCTTGGCGGAGAAAAGCTCTGGGAACGAGGTTGACATTTGGCGAATTGGTGACGGTTGCAAGATTCCAATAAAAACAATTTTCTTACAGTGATTAATTATTTCAAGTAGCTCACATTTGGAGTGACCGTCCATCGTTTTTAACAAACGTTTTATGAGAACAAAGGTAATTTTTTTTCCATTCCAGAATTCAGCCTTTGGCTGTTGATAATTTCAAAAGTAAACCATGAGAACAATCATTCCAAGCGTAGAAAGTAATGGTAAAATCCGCCACCAGATGCTGATTTATGAATTTACCTATTTGATCATGTGACTGTAATACCATGATGAGAGTGATGAAGGAAGGCTGTGCCTTCCGAAATATTGGCTTTTTAAATATATATTCTTCGCCGTGCAGCCAGCCTTTCTTTTTTTCCTTTTTTTTTTTTCTATTGTTTATTGCAGTTTTATAGCTGGTTAGATCTTTTACAGGATCCGACTCTTTTATTTTGCCACGGTGGTCTTGTTGAGTTAGCTAGGTAGCCTTAAGCTAGTAATAATATTTGAAATTTGCATAACTAATATCTAAATTATTTACAACGTTCAAGAAACATGACTAAAATTTGCCAGCAGTCACTCAGATGATCCACTAAACACCGGGCGTTCCTTAATCCGATTAAGTATCTTAGCATGACTTATAATCGCTACTCATTTATAATAAAAAATAAAAAATGTATGGTCATCAAAGCAAACACTTTATAACGATAGTTGAATTTGTTCAAATTGAAGTCAGAAAGGCGTGAATTCACAGCAAAAATTTTCTGAGTTTGCAAACACAGATAAAAATCAAATGAAGAATGATCCTCGCAGCTATGAACGCAATTTATGCAATTGCGAAAAGAAGCCTGAAAAAAATTCATTTCTTTCACGGGAACATATGAACCTACAATTGACCTGCTCCCAACGTCAGTGGCTTCATAGCTCAGTTGGTTAGAGCATCGCACCGGTAATCGCGAGGTCACGGGTTCAAACCCCGTTGAAGTCCTGAATTTTTTTTTCAGGCTTCTTTTCGCAATTGCATAAATTGCGTTCATAGCTGCGAGGATCATTCTTCATTTGATTTCATTTCTGCAGTTCATATATGATTCATTTCATATATCATTCACACAGATAAAAATATATGCGCACTTAGAAACGCTAAAAATCCCTATGATAACGGTCGCTTTGTTGTATATATGTTGACGTTTACATGTGACCGATTTGGACTGTTGACAGTTAAGTTCTAGTGCTTTTCATGGTTGACGGAAAGAAGAAATTTCTTCAATGTTGTTTCGCTCTTTCAAGGATCAAATCAAGTCAGTTATCACGTAGACTGTTGGCAGTCTGTTTTTGGACAGTCGAAGTGCTATCCATCAACAGCGCGGTGAGACTGGCGAAACGAGACTAGAGGGAGGCGCAAGAGAAAGGTCGAGGCGCATTTCACCGCAGCTTCATTTTTGATTGAGTAATGAATTGTGGGCGAAGTTTCCGACTGAACGCGTCCTTTACAGTTACCGACTACAGTCCCTTTCTTTTCTCCCGCCCCTCCCTCTGTCTCCCCTCAGCGCATTCACTTCTGGTTTCACCAGTCTCGCCGAGCTATTGGCATAAGCTCCCCACCATCCAGAAAGGGACTGCTAGCAGTCTAATTTTCAGGAATGGTGTTGTCAGAAACACGTTAACAATGTAATAAATTTATAAAATTTTGAAAGACGCCTAGACGAAGTTATCTGTGATACCAGTTTATACGCAACTGAAGTTTAAAAGACCATAGGTTGAGTATAATTGGAAACGTGGAAACTGGTTTACTAGCTAAAAAGATTCGTTAAGAGCCAGAAGTCCGGGATGAGCAGATAAACTAGTGAGAATAGAAAAACCTTGAAACTGTTAAACCGAAAATAATAACTGCTTTTTGGACGGTAAATAATGCCATTTTTTGACGGTTGGCGGTTAAATTTTCTGTCGTTTGACGGCTGACGGTTAGCCCATTGAGACCCTCTTGTCGGGGACTGTTCTACGCCTTTATATCTGATCTGAGCAGTTGTCTAAAAGCGTGGTTCTCGGAGCTAATGGCCTGTAATTTAAACGTTTTGTGGGCTATGTAGCAAATGATGTCACTGACCTTAAAGGGATATTGCATGATGGGCACAACTGGTAAATCAATGAATGCATTTTAGTGGTGAGAAACCGAACATTAAAAATTGCCTGAATTTTTTCCCCTATTAAAAGGTGGACATTCAGGAAAACGGAAGGCTGAATGTTAATGGAGGACATCTACAACGCCCTTCTGGTTCCTACAAGTTATTCGGAGGAGCAGGAGGAATCATTCAGATAATATCACCTGAGGGTAGCCTTGTCGCTAATAGTTTAATCCTGAGTCATGGAGCTTCCACTGACGAAAACAACTGCCAGGTGTATGTTAATACGAGTGGCTATTTTTATCTGCCAGGTAAGAAAATGTACCGCAATGATCATTCAAACGCATCCAAATCTTATCGGAAGCAGAATAGACATTTATGTTTCTTTCTTAAACCACTAACCGGATTGTGCGTTATACAATTGCCAGTTACGTTTCTGAGTTAAGCGAAAAGGTAATTAAATTCTTGTTTTAAAACATTGCTTTTTTGTTACTGAAAGTATATAAGCTTCACCACACCATGTTTAAATGCATTTCCATCCATTTCAGAGGACTTAAATTTAAAATTTTTCCGGGGAGTATGCCCCCGGTCCCCCAAGTTGACCCACGCTAACGCGTTCGAAGTGAACCCCCCCCCCCCCCCAATTGCAAACTTGCTGCGCGGCCCTGTTATGAAGGCGCCTTGAGTTCAGAGGGTGTATTAATTATTGATCTCGGTTTTTCCTTCATTATTCCCTAATTTTACCATATTAGGACACGATAAAGTGAAAACATGGAAACTCAATTTAGCCTAGTTTTCCTGTTGTGGAGCATGTTGCACTGCGCCTTCTCGGTTGGCAGGCTTGTAGTTTGCGTCAACTGAAGGAAAAATTAGTAATACAGTCGATTTTATACACCAACGTAACTACTGGTAGACCAATAAATTGAAGGGAAACT
>JAEMWC010000540.1:12500-15000 GCA_016490735.1 Pachyseris speciosa | reverse complement strand
GGTCATTCAAAGGCTCTTTGTTGGGAAATTATTACTTATTGTTTAAAGGCCCTCTTTAGGGATTTTGTTGTGATACTGACAGGTATGATGATTCAGAGGCCCTTGATGGGGAACCTGTTGCGCTGCGACAATTACATAACATTTATCACTAGTTCTATTATTGTTGTTATTCCGCATTCTGTTAATTTACCGTAGTTGTTTCATACCTTTTGTACACTTTTTGTTACCACTATCATTGTCTGAGTTACGTAACTTGTATGTAATTTGTAACCATTGTTGTAAAAGTGTATTTAAGTCGTAGGTTTTTAACATTATGTTTGTAACTGACGAAGGTCGAGAGACCGAAACGTTTTTTAATCATAAATTTTTAAATTTTTATCTTTTTTGAACCAAAAGTTGTCCATTTTCGGTCTTTTTAACTGTTATATATATATATATATATGTATATAAAGAAACTGTAAACTTCTTTGTCGAATGAAGATACTAAAAACAATGAAAAACGAAAGTCTTCTGTTACTTTGCTTTTGCGCTACGCGTTTCACCGCTGTTGCGGCTCTTCAGGCATAGCAAAGTATGTTTATTGACTTATTGCGCCACAGATGTAATTGTAACAAGAGGCTACAATTAGCCTAAACTCGGGGTTGCAAAAAACAGTATTGTATCCCTAACTGGAAGTCTGTCTTTCTTACATCGGACGCATTGTGTTTAGCTTGTGTTGGAGTCTATTTCTTTAGACCCCTATCAACATATATTCCTCTAAAATACAGCTCAACCATTGAGAACAATAATTATAACACTTGTATAAAATATTTCTAAAAGAACAAGAAAAAGAGAAACAAAAAAAAAATAAAGCCCTTGATATATACCACTAAAGAACATCGAACCCGGTTTAGCTGCGTCACAGGCAGGAACAATGACCTTTAGGCCACAGAGGTTTATCATTATGCAAGGTGATAAAAATAGTGTATTGATTCCTAAAAAAAACTAAGCACACTTGTTTTCGCTTCGATGGATAATTGTTTGAGAAAGGAAACGCTTATCAAACGATGTAGGATTTTTTCGCATAAATGTGAATGGAGTCTCGGTGAAATGTGAGCAGAAAATTAATTAGCAGAGTGAAACTGTTTACAAATACGTCAATCCAGGGTCATTTGAAACACAAGAAAGGAACGTTTCTGGACAGTTTCAAGCCGCTAGTACATTTGTAAAAACTAATCGCTTATCATTCAAAAATTAAAGTCCAGAAATTGAGATATTGTGGGAAAATAGTAAATTAACTACCTGTCAAACAAAATCTCAGGGGTGTGTGATATCCCGTACTTGAGTTATTCAACAAAATGTACATCTCAATGGAGCGGATACGGGGAACACGGCAGTCCATCTGGAGTTAAATTTTGGTCATGTGAAAAGCTTTCTTCTCGCTGTTGAACTTGCAAACATTCGTATAGACACTTCTCTTAACATATTAGTTGTTCAGACTTTAAAGACAAAAGGTGAATCGACGTTTTCCGATACGTGACAACAAGTATCATTCTTGCTGTTGATATGAGATTTATACTTCCGAATCACTCGGCCGTGAAAGGTCAAACTCCCTTTGTCTGTAGTCTCTAATTTTTGGCGCTCCCCTCGCGTCGCGTCTCCTCGCAACTTCGCGCGCGCACGTGTCTTTCGCCCGCTCCACAATCCATCGCCAAAATTAGAGACTACTCGCAGTCTACCGAAGCAGACACGAGGAAACACGGCAGTCCATCTGGAGTTAAGTTTACTCATGTTAAAAGCTTTCTTCTCGCCGTTGAACTTGCAATCATTCGCATAGACACTCCTCTTAACATATTGTTTGTTGAGACTTCAAAAGACACAAGGTGAATCGACATTTTCCGATACGTGACAACAGGCATCACTCTGTTAAAAATAGTTAGCGCTTGCGCAGAAACGCCGGAAGTGTACTTTGTGGATGATACTCGACGACGAAAAAGAATAACCGTCGGTAATCTTAGACCCGGGCGACGCGCGAGACCCGCGCAGCCCGAGTAATTACAATTATAATTGCTATTGTAATTCTAGGCGCGCGCGAGCAATTAGCGTAATTTCAAATCATTAAGAACGGGTTTATACTTCAAAATAATAAACCTCTCTTTGTTTTTTCTCATGCCCTCTGAGGGGCTGAGAATCTTATAAAACGGAAAGATAGTGAACTGAGGTGTCAATCCCGCAGCACATTCATCAATATGCTTGCTGACTCCTAGCATACGTGTGTGCGGGTCTCTAATTTGCTGTTTATGAACGTTCACTCTATTTCTCAGGACATCACCCGTTTCTCCTATATAATTATGTCCACATCCTGCACATGTTATTACGTAAATCAAGTTCGTTGAGGTGCAGTTCATCGAGTGCTTTATCCGAAATTTTCCATTCGTGGCGGAGAAAGTGAATTCTTTACCCTGTTTCAAATAGGGGCACGTTCCGCAACGTTTTGTTTCACAAATTTTAACTTCCGGAT
>JAEMWC010000540.1:0-5000 GCA_016490735.1 Pachyseris speciosa | reverse complement strand
CCGATTCTAGTTAACCATAAAGATATTGGCATACGACGGCGCCATTTTTGTCCCTATTGCTGTCCCCAGGACCTGTAGGAAATGTCTACCATTAAAAGTAAGGTCCTTGTTAGTGAGCACCAACCTGGAAAAATCCACTAAAACATTAGGAGGGACAGTAGTGGGGTGGATCTAGTCAAAGCTTCCCCCAGAGCCTTTAACCCCTCCTCATGGGGAATTGAGGATATAGGCCGACTACATCGGCTGTAACCAATATAGCCCCCTCCGGCAACCTCCCCAAGTCATTAAGCACCTGTAAAAAATGTTTAGTGTCCCTAATGTAGGATGGTATTTCAGGAACCAAATGTTTAATATGAAAATCCACAAATTCCGAGACCCTCTCCGTGCAGGTCCCACACCCCGAGATAACGGGCCTCCCAGGGCAACCCTTCTTATGTATATTAGGTAATAAATAAAACCGACCCGCCCTAGGCTTGCTGTTTATCAAAAGATATTCAAGCGTCTTGTCATCAATGTAACCATCATCAAAAACATTCTGAATTCTATCATTAACCAGTTCAGAAATCCGTTGAGTAAGATCAACAGGAGTCTCCCTCTGTAAACATTACGGTCCCCTAGTTGTCTAAAAGCCTCAGTAATATATTGATCTTTATCCAGTACTACAACCCCAGACCCTTTATCTGCCTCTTTGATAATTATGTCATCATACGATTTAAGATTTCTTAGCGCATCGCGCTCAGTCTCTGACAAATTGCTGTAAATACCTCTCTCATTAACAATGGATGATAATATCTCTTGCTCTACCGCCTGAGCATATGCTTCAATGGCCAACTCCCTTCCCCGTTCTGGGCACCACACAGATTTATTCCTAAAGGCGGGAAAGCTCGAAAAATCCCCCCCGACATTATCCCCGTCATAGAAGTACTCCTTAAGTCTTATACGTCTAATAAAGTCATTAATGTCCTTACGTAAACTATATCTATCAAGGTCTCTTGGAGTTGGGCAAAATTTTAAGCCCTTAGATAATAAAGATACCTCACTATCAGTCAATTCCCGAAGTGAGAGATTCACGACCGTATTCAATCCCAACGTAGTTTCTGCAACAGTTTGCATCTCTCCACGAGCATCCAAGTAAGTAAATTCTTGATTAAATGCACCTAACTGACCTCCGTCATTGTTATTCGCTTCAATATCCGTGTATGTCTCCAATCTTTCCTCCCAGGATATAGTTCACCATCGATGCCGTTCGCGGCTTAATTGATTCACCACCAAATTTAAACCCGCCGTTGTTTCCGCAACAGTCCGCGCTATCCCTGGATTCTCCAATTGTCTTGTTTCTAGCGAAGTGTACGATCTTGGTGCATTTTGTGCCTGAGAAAAATTCGGCGGAACCTCGAGACCACATCCGGTGTAGCATTACCCTGGTGAAAAACCTCACAGGATCTTCAAAGACCTGCCAAAGATCTTTAAAGATGAGGATCCTTTAAGGATCTTCTAACGATCTTCAAAAGATCTTTAAAGATCTTTAATTTCTAAAACTAGTAACAAAAATTCTCATGGATTTGGTTAGGATCTTGTGAGCATCTCGCAAAGATCCTGCTGAAGTTCAGCTCAAAGATCTTCGTGAGGATCCTTCAAGATCCTCAAGGATTTTTACTAGGATCCTTGAAGGATCTTAAGAGGATCTTAAGCAGGATCTTGAAAAGATCTTTAGTAGGATCCTTAAGGATTTGTTGAGGATCCTTTTAGGATCTTAAGCAGGATCTTGAAAAGATCTTTAGTAGGATCCTTAAGGATTTAATAAGGATCCTTTAAGGATCTTAGAAGGATCTTAAGCAGGATCTTGAAAAGATCTTTAGTAGGATCCTTAAGGATTTAATAAGGATCCCTTGAGGATCTTAAGCAGGATCTTGAAAAGATCTTTAGTAGGATACTTAAGGATTTAATAAGGATCCTTCAGGATCTTAGAAGGATCTTAAGCAGAATCTTGAAAAGATCTTTAGTAGGATCCTTAAGGATTTCGTAAGGGTCCCTCAAGGATCTTAAAAGGATCTGAAACAGGATCTTGAAAAGATCTTTAGTAGGATCCTTAAAAATTGATGAGGATCCTTGCAGGATTGTGAAAAGATCCTTTCAATCAATTTGCTAAGATCCTTGACAGGATCCTTCAAGATCCTCAACGATGTTATAAGGATCCCTCAAGGATCTTAAAAGGATCTTCAATGGGACCTTGAAAATTCTTTATTAGGATCCTTTAAGATCTTTAAAGATTCTATTAGGATCCTACAGGATCTTAGAAGGATCTTTTCAATCAAATTGCAAAGATCTTTGCCAGGATCCCGAAATATTCTAGAGGATTTTAAGAGGACTCCCCGGTTAAGTATCTTAAAAGAATCTTCAAAGGAGTCTTGAAAAGATCTAATGAGGATTGTTAAAACTCCTCAACGTTTTTTAAGGTTCTTATCTTGAAATCTTTAAATGATCCTTGCAATCAATGCAATTTGCAAGATCTCTGATAGGATCGTTAATAGATTTTACAGTGAGGACTTGCAGGATCTTGAAAAGATAATTACACTGTCACGATCTTCCCTGAGGGACCAGTCTCAAGATTGCGGAGTATTGCATGTCATGAGGACCTCTAACGAATGATATTTCAACAAGGAATTCTTAGAACTCAGGATTTAGTTACATATTCAGGCACCGCGCAGGGGAGGGTCTGGGGGGCTAACTTCCCGCCCCCGCCCACTTTTCAACAGTAAAAAGCCAGTAATACTTAAAACTGGAAGTTAATTTTCTATTTAACGTTTTATCGAAAACTGATTATTCTTAACACCACTGTTTTGTTGCCAAAAGTATTTAAGTTTCACCACACCATGTTAATTTTAAATGCATTTCCAGCCATTTCAGAGGACTTTTCCGGTGAAGCATGGCCCCGGATCCCCCTAGTTGACTCACGCTAACGCATTCCAAGTGAGCCCCCACCCACACCAGTTGCAAACTTGCTGCGCGGGCCTGATTATTTTGCTTTTCTGTAAGGCTACTTTTCAGTTCAGTTTTGGGCAATTAATAAACGTTAAAATGCAATTTTACAGTTCACAGCTGTATAAGATTCAGCTAAATGGCTTCTGATTGAATTGAAAGATATGGTTTTCTACCAAAACACAAGTTCTTTATTAGCATCTAACATAATGTTGTACTGATTTAAGTGAATAAGAAAGAAAACAGTTTATCTTGTTTGATTAATTTATGCGTGCATGCAGCAGCTTGTTTTCAAAATTTTAAAGCAATGCTTTTGATGAGATAGAACTTTAAATTTTGTTGCAGTCACTACTAATGCAAAATTATCAAATACTGAGCTTCAAATGATTGCTGGTCACCTTTTGAAGCAGCCATCTTGAATTTCAGAGGAGACTGGTAATGAATGAGCGCTTTGGTCAGCAGCTACACTAGTGCAGTGCAGGCTCAAAGAAAAACCGTTTGTGAGAAATTGGTGAGATTTTCACGATAAGAGTGCGTTTCGCGTGTTTTCTACTGGAGTTATGTTTCTTTTAAGCTTAAACAATGGTTGTTCAAGACAAGAAGACGAAGATCACTACCCTTTTGAAACAGGTAAGCTTTATTTTAACCCAAATGATATGAATTTTGATGAAAGATCGGCTTAGAAATTCGGTTCTGCAGTAAGCTTACGTGTATTTAAGTTCAAGCTTATAGGTCAACCATGTGATTTTCTTCACTGTTAGACTGTTTTTTGCTTAGCCTCTTCATGACATGATTCGAAATTTTTAAGCGAAATGGCAGACAATTTGAGTCGTACTGGCACTCTTAGATGCCCTCCATGGTGATTGACTCACTCAGTGCGTGTCTTGTTTGAGTGTGCATGATCTTAATTTGCAACTAAATGATCATGAAGTTGAAGATGACTTCATAGAGTACTAAGAGTAGAACTGTTGACTTAATAATACAGTGAACTCACAAGAAGACTGATTTAAAGCACACAATGTTTTCTTTTGATGTAGATGTTCAACTCAGCTGTTGTGGAAACTCAGGACTTCAACTTCACAGTCAGAGTAATTATTAAAGGCTTCTCAATAAGCTAAGTTTCGTGTCACTTTTAATTCTAAATGTGGTAGCACACTGCTTTGCTTTCTTTTAAATCATAACTTCTTGTAGCAGCCAGTTTAAAATGAATGTGAAGTTCAAAATAATTATAGCTTGAAGATTTCAAGCTAAAAAGCCTTCTTGACATTGGATGGTCCTATGAAGAAGTAAATTTTCCCAGATGTTTTTCCTAGCTTAAGGTATTTTCAGACATACCCATACTAAATAAAATTAAGTCTGCTTTATTATTCAAGCTTTCTTAAGCTATATTTGCAAGGTTCATCTCCTGCCATTAAGCAAATTCAGACCTTGAAAATTCCCTCGTTGTTTGAAATGTCACAACTTCATAAGGTGGCCTTGGAATTCCTTTACTCTTTAAATTGAACTTACAATGTACTGTACTTATGAAACTCTGAATGAATTCCAAATCAAAGCTCCCTTCCCAGGTGAAAATCTTTTAAGGATCTTCATAGATCCTCAAAGATCTTCATGAAGATCTTTGAGGATCCTAATGAAGATCCTCAAAAATTCTTGCCAAGATCTTTGAGGATCCTCAAAGATCCTTGCCAGATCCTTAAGATCCTCAACTTTCTTGCCAAGATCTTTGAAGATCTTGGCAAGATCTTTAAGGATCTTCAAAGATCTCTAAGGATCCTTTGGAGATCTTGCCAAGATCTTTGAGGATCTTCAATAATCTTGCCAAAGATCATTAAGATCCTTTGCAGATCTTGCCAAGATCTTTGAGGATCTACGAGGATCCTTTGCAGATCGTGGCCAGATCTTTGAGGATCTACAAGGTCTTTGCAAGATCTTGGCCAGATCTTTGAGGATCTTCAATAACCTTACAAAGACATTCGAGGATCTTTAAGATCTTTGAAGATCTTTGAGGATCTTCAAGGACC
>JAEMWC010000539.1:572500-606731 GCA_016490735.1 Pachyseris speciosa | reverse complement strand
ACCAGTCGAAAGACATTTTGAACTCAATTCTTAAAGAAGAAACTGTCAGATAGTAACTCCGAGGCGTTGATAGAGGAGCAATAAACAGACGCGGTTTAGTTATCGAATTAAAGGTGCTGTAAAACAACGATTTAAAATAGTGTGATTTAAATTAACATCGACGTAAAATTAAGATAATGAAAAAGATGCATCAAATTAACGCAATTTTTAAAAAAAATCGCGTTGATAAAATATAACGTTAATTTCTTAGAGTGCACCTAAATCTCAAAACTTTTTTTCGCAACTGTTTGAAACGCATTGCGCCTTTTTTTTTTTTTTTTTTTTTTTTTTTTACCAAATCTTGACTAGTTATTTTCACTTTTCTAGGGTGTTAAAGTTGCAAAATCTAGACGCTGCCAGATTTTGCAACTTTAACACCCTAGAAAAGTCACAATAACTGGTCAAGTTTTGGTAAAAAAGGCGCAATGCGTTCAAACAGGTGCAAAGCTTTATTTTAACGAAAAAAATTTGGGGTTTTAGGCCGGTGCCCTTTAAATTTCTCGAAAATTATTTGTTCTTCACTGCCCGCTAGACTTTACAGACTGGACATTCACTGGTTAGATGTCCTGTCTCGTAACAAGGTGCACGCACAGAACGGCTTTAAATGAAAACGCTATGTATTTCAAGCATGGGCTCCTGTTTCCAGTCAATCTCGTACCCAGAGTCCTCGGGCTGTTTGGTCAGCGAGTAGACGCCGGGAGAGACTCTGGGATAATGGACCGCCATTTTCCCAATCTCGTACCCAGAGTCCTCAGGCTCTTTGGCCAGCGATTAGTCGCCAGGAGAGACTTTTTTCACTTTTTTGATTGGCTGGCCCGTAACCGTTTCCATTGTTTTACCCCAGATTTTCTGGGAAAATGGCGGTCCATTATCCCAGAGTCTCTCGAGTCTCTCCGGGCGTCCACCCGCTGACCAAACAGCCCGAGGACTCTGGGTACGAGACTGGTTTCCAGTCACTACCACGGTGAGTAAGGTGAGTGTCGCCTAGTCTGGGAGCCAGACCTCCCACATTTCAATCACAAAAAGGATCTGGGTGCGAGATTAGTGGTCGCCCAGTATCCGAAGCCAGTCGCTCATAGCAAATAAAAAGTGCTTGAAGAATGAAATAAATCAGATACTGTATAAAAACTTTAAAGTAAACTAATACGAGTGAGTAAATTGCAATACGACCAGGTGAGGATTACTTATTTAAATAAGAGTAAAAATAAACTCATTTATACCATGCCAATCAGGATACAGGAAAGCCGTTGTAGATTCGTCGATCGGTATTCCACCGAACCTTGCCATCGTGCACCGCATTGATTTACTAAGTAATGTATTTTCTATGGCATGGTATAAAATAGCTTTCTCATGATATACCTTTATAGTATTATAGGAAATTAACGATGCACTTTATTAACGCGATGTTTTTTAATTTAATGCATTTTAAATTACGTCGATGTTAGAATTTCAATCACACTATTTCATATCACTGTTGTTTTACAGCACCTTTATCTCAATAACAAAGCCTCGTCTACTCATAGCTCCTCTATCAACGCCTCGGAGTCACTATCTGACAGTTCTTCTTTGAGAATTGAGTTTGAAATGTCTTTCGACTGGTCTCCGTATGGATCCGTTTCACCGAGGGGATAGCTAACTTCTGCATTTACGGAACACTAACAGGATAACAATGAGTTAACGATGACTGGAAATGCTGCTGTGTTTTTTCTTTTAGGTATGTATGTTGAGATGTTTGTATTGCGGCAAATTCGCGTAAAATAAAGTTAGGCGCACATTGTTTCCGAAAATTTCGCGTTAACTTGATGTATGTAAGCCTAACTTTTTGGAAAATTCGCGTTAATTTGGTGTAACGTAAATTTCCTTCGCGTTGCCAGCGGCATCTCTGGAATTTGTGTTATTTTCCTTGCATTGACTCTAGCCTTAACTCGTGTGTATATGATGCAGATCAAAATGATTTTAACCTACGAGAATAATTAGAGAATAATTAGTATACCAAGAAAATACAAGTAACTCGTGGGATATTCCATGGTATGTCAATCGAAAGCGTTGCAAAACTAATGGTAAAGGGGGTTATTTTCTAAAGAAACTGTGGTGCTGCGTCGGCGGGTAGTGAAACACGAAAATTTGGTTGATCAACGGAGTTGACAATGTAACCTCGTTCCCAGGGTCCTCTGTCTTCCTCCCTCGAGGAAGTACCCTGGTTGCGGCAGTTCACGTGTCCATGTGTACAGATCAAATGCGCACAGAGGGTGGGTCCTCCGCACTCTTCGACTACTAAGTGGTGACAAACTTTAACCTTCCTGTCCCTCCCGCCATTCATTTTTCTGGAATCTGCAACAATCTAACAATCTAGGCATGTGACCTGCCGCAACCAGGGTACTTTCTCGAGGGAAAGAAGAGGGACCCTGGAACGAGGTTGTTGATAATGTAAATTGACCACCGTACACGGATTCGAAAAGCTGACAATTTGAACGTTAGCCCTTCGTCGGAGCGAATTGAGGAATTGTGGGTTGTATATGGTTTATAGCGGAGCTCCGGCAGCCCGAAGGGCCGCCAAGCGGAGCACCATGGTTAAGAAAATATGGTAACCCATCTGCTCGAGAAAATTGGGGTTTGGTCGCCGTACGTACGTCGTACATACGTACGACCGTACGTCCGCCCCTCCATGTATGCAATGTGAAATGTTCCATTAATTGTGTGTTGTAACCCGCTTTTTGTGTACATCTTTTGATACTGGACGTCAATGTTATGGCCAATTGACCAGTAGTACGTGACCATATCGCGGGATCAAGTTAAGACCTCAAAGAGATCAGCTGTTTTTTTTTTGAAGTTGACTGCTAACCAGGTACTGGTTTTGGATTGGATCGCAGGCTCAGGCCAGGTGTAGGACACCCAACCAAACGAGGCTTAATTTTTCGCGCGCTTTCTGCGGCTCGAGATTTCACATTCAGTTGGTCTCTTCATTTTGAGCACAACAACTTCGTCTTCTTCGAAGTTCTCTCTTTTAATTCGCTAAAAGGCATGAAAATCAAGAACTACTTAAAAGATACTCCGGAGGTGAATTTTCAACTGATAAAATGGAAGAGCAAAACATTTTTTCTCAGGAAATTGGTAAGTTTTGGATCCACTTGTACGGCGTCTGGATTGTGTCAGGGGTTGAAAAACAAAATGATTTAACGCTTCAACGGCTTGTTCACTTTAAGCGGCATCTCGCAGCTTACCACGAAAGTTCACTTAACAATTCATTGGCATTAATGGGAGGAACGAGTAGCTCATACTTGGTGGAAGAAGTTCTTTCTTTGGACATCTATTTTTGTAGATCCGTGTTTTTTACTTCAGTGGATCGGTGCGTATTTTCAAGTCGTAGAAAGTTCGACAACACAGGTAACTTAAATAAATCGAAGCTTAGCATTTGAAGTTCAATCGTTATTACTTTTGTTCAGGAATGAGACTTGTATTTTTGTCTCGACTGGATATAAATAACAATCTACTCGTTTTGGAGAAAAGAAGTAGCTAGTCGAATTGTTTGTTTGTTGTTTTGCAAGCGAACGAGTGTTTTCCTCTGCTTGGCTGACTGTGCATAATTTTTGACGTCAGTGTTTCTATAGTGTTAAGAACTGAAAGAAACGTTTGCCCTTATGTTATTAACACGTAATCGCAATGAGCCCTCGTGAAGTATCTCTCATGTTTTACGCGACGAGGGCAGTTTCAGCAAATTTCTGAAAACACAAGTGATATTTTAAAATCCTTAATTTTACTCGGCCCCATGCGATTACCTATCCAAACTATCAGGATTGTTTTCCTTTTTCTCTTTTCTACGACATTTAAGCTTATGTCTAAGCTTAACGTACTACGAAAGATGATTGTTAAGCCCTGGCTAAAGATCAAACATTTTCATCCAACATCGTGTTTGTCACACATAACGTTTGGTAGCTAAACGCATAACAATGTTTGACCAAACAGCGGACCAAGTGAGTCCAAAAAATGATTTTTGCGTGTTATCGCTGAAATTTTCTACGTTATGTGGCTTATGTCGTTGCTTTTTACCGTTTGTGTATGATTCGTTTGTTGGGGTGGCTAAACGATCAAACATTTGTTCGTAATGCGAAATTTTGGATGAACATATAACTATTGTGAGAGGTGGCTAAACGTTCAAACATGCTCTTCCAACGATGTTGGATTAAAAAAGAGGTCATCATTCTTAGACTGCAAAATTTTGTTTTCGAACAAAACACACGCGTCGACTGTATTGTTTTTCTTGTAATGTTTTAAGGTTTTTGAACAGCAGTCAATTCTTGTTGACTGCTCTCAAACATAAAATAGTGGCGCAAGGAAAGCCATGCCGTGTTGCTCAATACCAGTAAAAAATAATTGTGGAGCTCCGCTTTTAGGCTTGGCTAAATCTATATATTAAACCAAATATGGAGCTACGCTAATATTGGTGGTAACATGGTAACGTGAAAAACGGGAATAAATTAATTGAATGTAAAGCGTGGGGATTTAGAGCGCCGATTTGAAAGATAAATTTTTGCCCGAGAATTTTTACGGCTTTCCGTGATACCTTGATGTAGGGAAAGGCGGAAGATCGACATGTGTTGTTTGGAATGGCTAGGAAGATTAAAATGGCGAGCGACCGGTTTGGATGCATCTTTGTCCTCTTTCTCAACATCACGTAGATGTTCTCGGAATCGGTCACCTAGTCGTCTTCCCGTTTCGCCGATGTACAACTTTTTGCCTAATGTACAGGTTATGGAACAGATAACATTTGCGGAGTTACACGTGAAACCTTGTATAACTAGTATGTATTGTAGGTATCTGCAGCCACCTAAGTTAAAAAATATTTATATACTCTCCGAAAAGAGGTACTGAGGTAGTATAGGTACTTGACTGAGTAAATGTTTATTAGACCAATAAAACATTGCTGAATACAGAGTGAAACACTTCTTTCTAGTGAAAACAGATAACTAAAAAAAGTAACGCAGTCAAACCTCTCGGTAACGGCCATCCTTAAACAGACTTTACCGGCCACAGCCCATAGAAACGATTGTTGGAGAGACTGAGTTTTGCAGTGAAAGTATTTTGGAATGGCTGTGAAAAGGTGGCCGTTAACAGAGGATGACTATTCAAGTAGGAATCGACCAAGTAGCCTCCTTCGCAGACGTCTTTGGGCTGTCTGCTGAACTGAACTGCCACTTCCGTTCGCCAACGGTTAGCCTTTGTTTTGAAGAAACCAATAACGAGCTACTTAAGAATGGAAATCGACACCATGAAGTAATTTCATATTTCCCGTAAATGATTCAAGTGCATCGTCTGGGAAAATAATCCCGGGGTCGAAGTCCTACTTTCCACAAATTGGAAAACGAACTATGATTGGCAAACCGCCGCGAACGGAAGTGGCAGTTCAGTTCAGCAGACGTTCGTGGGAAGGAATGCGTGACGAGCCCAAAGACGTCTGCGAAGGAGGCTATCGACCAAGTGGCTTATATCTGAGGTGACCACCTCCAACCGAAATATAATAATTTATTTAATGTCGAAGAACGTGGGAAGTGTTTGCACAATCTTCCGAGCTAGAGGCTCATGTTAAAAACGCTCGACAAACTAAAATTACAAAACAAGGTAAATTGTGAATTATTTACATACAATATAAAAACCTAACTATTAAGTACATCAAGAGCAAGTAAAAATGTAAAAATAGTTAACAATTAATCACCGAAGTAGAGGTGAATAGTGGTGGATATTTACCTAGCCGCAAAGCGGCGAGGAAAATATCCACCCCTTTCACCGACACTGAGGTGAATAATTGTTTTAGTATATACCACACAAGCTGAATAATTAGAGGACTAAAACATTGCTTTATGTGTGACAATATACCGAAAAGCGGTCGGAAATTGTAAAATCCCGCGCGCCGGCTGCTCGGAGGTGAATAGTACTTGCTAATTACCTCCGAGTTAACCAATCAGAGCGCGCGAAAAGCACTATTCACTTGTGTGGTATATACTAAAAATTATATACAGTTCATACACTGGCACCCTGTGAATTTAACATTATTCACATGAAGCGAGCACGAAATTGTGCTAAAGTGGTTGAGGATTTGGCGACATCTGGTAAACGATTCCATATGTGTGCAATCATGTACAAATAGGAGTTGTGCATGACAAGGCTATTATATAGAGGCTGCACAACATTTAAGCCACTGCCTCGTGAACTGTATTTAATTAATCGAGGTGTAAACTTTTAAAGAGTGTTACATTATCGCCACCTATTTTCTCCATTATCTAAGCATTTATGCTGGTGTAGTAAAACGGTAGCACTGTGCGAGTATTAACTAACGATACATATCGAACGTCTCACTCTTCCATCACTTTCTTCGTTGAAGCTATAGCAAAGATGTCAGTGGCGTCACCTATTGTTATTAATATGCCAACATTTTTGGCGTACCTTTTTTTTTTCAGTTGGAAATTCTCCATTTTAAAGAAACAACTTGCCAAAGAATTGAAAATTGGGGTACTACACAGGGATATTAGGGTGGCACTGAGGCCCAACTGTACACCGGAAAAAGCCCATTAAGCTAAAGCTTGCTCCGAAAATGTTCAAACCCGGAACGCAAACTCCAAATCCACCAGCTATTTTCAACATCTAAAAGCTAACAAACTGGCTATTTCAAACCCAGAAGGCCCTTTGGACCTTCCTTTCGCTAACATATACGAGAAGCTTTTCCTGGGCAAATTGTTTACCTAGTTGCTTTCCGTGCTTTTGCTTGCTGATGTTCGAAATAAATACGCAGCTGCAAAAACCCTCCGCCAGCCAGAGAATAACTTTAACCCAGCTATTTGGAGGGACGAGGGGGTGGAAAGGGCGAGTCATATGTTTTCTGTTTGTTTGTTTGCGTTGCCAAGCCTAACCAACAACAACAGGAGTGTTAGGTCAATACAGGTGCATCGTTGTTTCACCAACAGTTTAACCAAATACATGTATATCGACACAGTCCCGACAACACATGAGATTGCTCAATTATATCATAGAGATGTCGCGAGGAATAATCACAACAAGCAGCGATCTTTGAAGATCTGCCCGCTTCAACAGTCGAGGGACATCCACTACGAAAAGTCATTGCGTGAATTTGATTTCTCAGTATGATATTTCCCTTTTAGATAAGAAAGTTTGCTCGACATTTCACTGGCATGCAAGAAATATCGCGGTTTTCAGTGATAACAACAAATTCCAGAACTTCCATCTACCAAATATACCATTCAAGGACTTCAAAAGCCCTGAATTTGAATTTGAAATTGAAGGATTTCAGATGATTTTCAAGATGAGTTGGAAATTTGGGATAAACACTGCTATCTTCATTGCATTGGATTGCAATAATAATCACAGAACATCGCAGTCACAAGCAACAGAACACCAGCAATCGTCTCATTCTGTCTCCGAGCAAAAGAGCTGATCTGTGTATTTCCATGATGCTATTAAGATACAGAAGCACAATAGGGTATGCAGGTCGGTGAAACTTCTTACTTGGTTCGTAATAAACCCGTAAATGATTTCATTACGAACCAACTAAATGACCAGCTCCCAGTTGGCTTGTTAGCTCAGTTGGTAGAGCACTGCACCGGTGTCGCAGAGATCGTGGGTTCGAATCCCATACAAGAATTTTGTTTTTCAGGCTTTATTTTCACTACTGCTTAAGCTGTGTTCATAACTACGATGATCAGTCACATAATCATGGCTTAATTTTGTCAGGCAACTGCTAAAAAACGATGCCGTTGCACGCAAGTGTCTGCTTCTGTGTCGAGATGGCCATGATTCGCTTTTCAGGCCCACGGCTGGAGCATCATGATAATCACACGGACATCGTTTTGGTGTACTGAGCAAACCCTTTCTCGTTTTCATCTAGCGTTTTCATCTAAGCGTTCCATATCGGTCTGTCTACGTGTATTATGAGAATGCGTTCTAAGCTTTGCTACGTCAGTAGGTCTTAGTCCGTGTGTGCCCATGGCACTTTCTTGCCTACCGCTTGGTCAAACCCTAACTCCACATGCTTGTAGCGGACAATCTTTTCTGAACCAGGAGAATTTCCGTTGACGGTCACCACTCCTGGAAAGGAGCCAAGTGGTCGAGAAAGATTGTGAGTTTCTCCCCTTTGTCAGCAAACATGGCCCAGAAAAAAACCTTTTTGCTTGTGCTTTTTGCTTTGTTTAAAGCCTCAAGAACACCGCATTCCATTATAACGTGGAAGATTTCAGGGCTATGGATATGACAATCAAGGGTGAGACTTTTGTCGCACAAGGTCAACAACTGTAACGGGTGGCTGTTAAGATCTTTAGTTTGGATTTTGACGATGAACCTCTGGAGGCTGCCACGTTTGGGCTTAGAGCCTGTTCCACTGCGTTTTAAATGAGTGCGAAATGTTCTTACCGGAACTTCTCCTAATTCCACGAACGGAATAGGCTCGACTGTAACAGAAAAACGACTTTTCAGGGCGTCACATAATGGCTTGTGCGTGGGCCAGTGATGACGTTGACATTCCTTGCAGCAGTACGACGCAATATGGCAGTTAGAACACTTCATGAGGCGCTTCACGTCACTTCGTGACGATCGACAAAACGTGCAACCACTGTAAATTCGTTCCACTACCTCTTTGGGGTGATACATCCCTTCTTCGTTGTTAAATTCTCTGTTTCCATTGATACCGATGATGGGCCGATTAGAATAAATGGCCGTTTCTCCCTCTGGAATATACACCAGAGAGGCCTTTCCATCACGATTGAGGGCAGATATTAAACTATCATTCACGGGAGTACTTTCTTCGTGTTCTGGATACTGAAGCCACGGACCAATGTGATCTCGAACGACGTTTGAATCAAGAAAAATTCGTCCAGAATAATTAATGCCAATTGAAATGCCACCGCATTTGTTCCCGATAATGACATTTTTTACTATATTTGCGGACGTTCGTGTTTTGGCAAAGATCCCCCAGAATCCATTCTCGAAGATTTTGTTGTTACTGATCACAAGACGTGAGCTCTCTTCAAGAGAAAGACCAAAGGGTCTGTTGTGATGAATATCGTTGTTGTGTATCACTACTTTTTTCGTGGTGTTGCAAACAAGAATGCCCTCTTTTGAATTCTCGAATATCCTATTGCCACTGATATCACATTCTCCTGCATTCGGACCAATTAACATACCGTGAAAACCATTGTTAAATATCCTATTATCACAAGCAACAAGTTTTCCACCTTCTCTTCCTTCTAAACCAGCTTGGCGGTTCCTGTACACCTCGCATCTTCTGACCTCCAAGCAGCAATCTTTGTCTACAACTAATGCGCCCCCACCACCACAATCATGAATCACACAGTCTTCAAGTAGGGCGGAGCTACCATGTAAGATTTGGAATCCAGGGTGACCAACAATTCCAGACTGTGATGTTAAATCTCCAAATTTTCCAGTGCGATCGCATACAGGCTTCCCCAGCGAGGTCGCTACGCATCCAGGACCACCATTACATTCTGGAAAGTCCTCACAACTTGCATGTCCGCCTGAAATTTTACAGTGCTTCATGTGAATAACTGTTTCCTTGCCCTCACAGACCATACCCACGTTCCCTTTAGGAAAAACGACATTCTCAAGATAGCAGCTGGAGAACGCCACGTTACAGATTTCTTTGCAAGTTAAAATTGCGCCATTTCCGAGACCGACAATCTGGATATCAATTAAAGTAACGAATGAATTTAAATAATACTCACCTTCATGCAGAAGCATGGTTTCATTCCCTTGTGTAGTCATCAAAGCAAAAATCAGCTGCGTTTCATTGTGTATTTCTCTTATTGAATGAGTTTGCAATTCAGGAAATATTTTACAGAAAGCTTTGTCATCGTAAAGGCTAGCGTCGAAGTGGACGGCCACTGCCATTGCCGCATTCTTTTGTCCCTTGCGTTGAACTGATCCACTTTTGACTATTTCCTGCAGAGCCCAGGCCTTTCGTTGTAGTGCTTTGCTGTATTGGGAGTTAAGCGAAAGGCATTTCTGGCAGTCATTTAGAGCTTTCTCTGGCTGCCCAAGTTTTAAATAGCACAGGGCACGGTTAAAGAACAGCCTATAGTCGCCAACAGACAAACCAATGGCAGTGGAATAGAGCTCCGTTGCCTCTTCAAACTTCTTACTTATTACCGCAATTTTTCCTTGTTCTCTGAGCTGGTTAGCTTCCTCTTCCCTTTTCTTGAAAGAAGAACCGACTTCATCCGCGGAATCGCGTACATCTGGAGGTTGCCTAATACAGTGAGATATTAGCTTGTAGTCCCTGTCTTTTAACGGAACATCGATGAAATAATATGGAAGTTTGGTACCATTTTCCTGAGTTGATGGCTTAAGGTTAACCAGAAGGTCTAGTTTCAATTTCTGCATTTCTTGAGCTTTAACTTTCTCTTGAGAAACACTGAAAAATGTACCCGCTTCATTAAAAAGGTGCACAGTTTCTTCTGTACACATCAAAGTATGGACCAGCTCTTCGTGTGTCGCTGAGAATCTGCGCAGATGCTCTTGCAAATAGGTGGCATGTGAAGCTAACTTACCCCATAGGTGCAATGAAGGGGGATTCTCGACACTAAACACAGCATCTTCAAGGAAACTTTCGCAAACCGACGCCGGTGAAAGTGTACTTTCTAAAGCGTGGTGAACAAGACGCACAGCACAAGACAGAACTGACAATTTGATTTTGTCGCTCTCCAGCTGGCCTCGGATCACTTCTTGCACCAGACGATGAACACTGAATGAATTTAGTCCGTGTCTTTGAAACAGAGAAAACTTTGTAAAGAGGGAGACTATCTCAGCCTGTTTCCACAAACCCAAAGAAGAACTACCGTCTTCGCTCAACCCTTCATTGATCAACTCATAGGGAATATCATCTGGACCAAGAAATCCACACACTCGCATGATAAGAATAGGTGCTTCTCCAAGATCCATATTCTCCGAGATGCGACTAATGTGGTCAAAATTCAACTTCCAGGTAGTGTGGACAGCCAATCGCTCGGGAGAGGTGTCATCCACAAGATGCCGGGCGTTTCTCTTTTTAAAAGAAGAAGTTTTTGCTCTTCATATTTCTTCACGTACTCTTTTATGGATTGACGAAGACATCGAATGTAGGCTGCAGCTTGATCAAGTGCAAGAGGAAGTCCCCCAAGCTCTCGGACCAGCTCACGCATGTCAGGTTCCTCACCACTGGCCCTTCCTGTTCGCATCTTTAGAAACTGAATGCCTTCATCTTTTGTCAAGCACTCCAACACAATGCAACATTGCTGTTCGATTCCGGTTTCTTCTCCTACCTCTGCCACTTCCCTCCTTGTGGTTATGATAATGTGACCACGAGCTGTGTGTTTCCAGTGACCAGTGAGCAGCTTACGCATGTCTGTCGACAATTCCAGCTCGTCAAGATTGTCAACTACCAAACACCACAACTCCCTGCGTCTTCTCAGCCAGTCTACGGTCCTTGACAAGGATTTGGAAAAATCGTTCTCAAATGTTCCAATTTGACGGGCTACTTCACCAAAGGACCTTTGAAAGAGATTGTTATTTTCGCCTGAAATCCAAAAAATACCACCTGGATATTCTTCTTCGTGCCTACAAAGAAACTCTACCACGAGAGACGTTTTCCCCACACCCCCAAGACCACAAATAGCTGAGTGTACACACCCATTACCTTGGTTTCTTAGCTGGGCTGTAATGTCCCCTAGCTTACTTTCGCGGCCACCAAAGCAAGGGTTGCGACTGGGTAATTGAACAATTTTAGCGCCGGCTGTTGGGTGTAAACTACCTTCTTCTAGCGCTTTAACCCTAGAATCAAGTAAGCTTTGCTCGATTTTTAAGACCCCTATGTTTGAACTAAGACTATGCTGCTCATCTTCTATGGATGACAAAGTTGTCTCTAGGTCACCCTGTCTTTTCTCTAACATTGAAATGCTTGCTTCACTGACATCTTGGCGTTTCTCTAGTTGCGACAAATCGCTAGAAATATCTCCGACAGCAACCGTCAATTCTTCCTCTTTTTCTAACCTTTTTGCCCGCTCTTGGTCCAGCTTCCTCTCGATATCAGCTATTCGCTTGTTAAATTCTTCAATTTCGTCTCTGATGGTCTGAAGAGTGTCACTGATCTTCTTGGCTTCATCTGTGCTTGTGTTTGTAATGTTTTCCACTTCTTTTTCAAGGTTGGCAACCTCTACGCTGATAAGTTTCACCAAATCTTTATCCACTAGGCAGCCCATGCACAGCTTCAATCCTGTGGCAAAATAAGGACATGAATAATCTATAATTATTTGCCTTAAAAGTTTCGCATATTGCCGCTACTACATAACATTCGATCGGTAAATAGACCAGCCGAGAAGTAGCCAGTTTAACTACAGAACTCAGCGAGAAAACGCAGTTGGGCAAGGCGCCAGTGATAATCTACGAAGCGGTTCCAATGCGGTTTTTACAGGGGTTGGGTACAACAGGAACACAGAGGGTTGATCCCAAAGCATTGAAACGTGAGACACCAACCAACGAGGGATAAGGAATCTCCTGGAAGTTACACTGTTAAAACTACTAACTCTTGAACTGCCTTAAATACAGCAGCATAAGCCATATAATAAACCTTAGCACGGTAACTAACCCTTGGTCTTCCAGTCATGAAGCTCGTCAAGTTGCTTATCTTCGTCGGGTTTCGGAAGTCCCAGAGAGAGAACCATTGTCTCCATGAGTTGAAAACAGTTGATGAATTCTGCTCCCGTCCAGTGATCAAAGTTGCAATGGCCCCATTCATTTCTCACTTTAGAACGCACGTCCTTGGCATTTGTTTGAATTCGAGCATGAAAAACAGAAGCATTTGCCAGAATTCCTAACACTGCTGACAAGTCGCATGTGTTATCAAATCCTGCAAACAAGAAATAAGTTTGAAGTGAAGCATACCTGGCCTTTGTCATTCTAGACAACCATTATTTACAGTCAAAACATAAAATATCTTCTCACCAGTAAACTTGGCCATGTGAGACTCAAGGTAAAGTTTTGCCAGGTCTTCAGCGGTATTGACTTTGTAATCATATGAGCGCACTCTTCTCTTAAACAGACCCCAGTTATTGTTGATGCTCCCATAATTCAACTGGAATGGTCCATCATTATACAAGTGGTGTGGAAAGACTTGAGTGTCAATTCCATGAGCAGTCTTCAGGGATGTGTAGTGTCTGGGAATCTCTTGACCTACAAAATCTCGTAGGACTGGTAACAAAAGCCTGTTTAAGCAAATGCCAATCACAACCCATCTCTTCTGGTTTTCTTTGAGGTCAAAGCTGCTGACTGAAATGGAATACTGAATATATATGATTCGTTTTTAAACAGTAGACATACCATGTTAACTTGTAATTTTAGTTTGTCGTTCTATATTAAAAAGTAAAGTTAGGGTGAAGAGAAGGTTGCCCACATGGCTAGGACTTTCCCAGCTGCAGTAGCATGAGGCAATTTCAAGTGTTTAATATATACACCCTTGTGGGATGCCAGTAGTCCATCACTTCAATAATATTGTACTCTTGGTAGTACGCTAGTGTATTTAATGGGTATTCATTAATGGATCTAGGTGACTGCAAACAACGTGGTGAAAGGTATCTGGTTTAACAAAATATTAAAGTAATGGCAGGACATAACGACTTTGAACAAATGGATCACCATGCCTCCACAAACGAAGCAATAAGGACAAGTGCATTGGAAAATCTAAGGCCTTTTCAGATGTAAAACCCAGGTCCTCAAAGTGATAAGCTTACCAACTCCCAAACTTTACTGGAGACTGGCAGACTGGGGTATAATTAAAATGCAAGTCACAAGTAGTTAAAGGCATTACTAAAGTTCAGATTATGTACCGATATGTTTGTTCAAGGCTCTCCCTTCAACTTGATATTGATCCAAATAATTATCAGAACTATTGGAGGATTGAGGTGAAGGAAATTTCTTCCACCAAACAGAAATATAATTGCCAATTCTCCCAGAAAAAACGATCTCCCGGTCTCCTGGACGTACAGGTCACCAAATCTCCCAGATAAAAGTGACTTGGGGTACTAGCTTAGTATCTCGATTCAAAAATTCCAAAAATCTGAGAAATATCAGTTTTTGACTGCAGTTGAATGCATGTTTCACCCCATCTGCCACAAACTTTTAAGGAAACCAAAGAAAATGTTTCTGTCATCATAATGTCATATAAACAATTATCTGATTGGACAAACTTTCAACTAGTTAAAGCCCCACAACAAAAATGCTCATCTTCAGATTTCAGACCCCTAAAGGTTGGAATCATTGAAAATCTGGCTAATTGGATAGTGGGGTGTTCACAATACGTATAGCTTTATTTGTTTTCAGTAATTTGTATTTAGAATGTCAGCAATACTTTTTTTCCACTGACAAAACACTTACCAGGTCCAGCTGCAGGTGAGGCTGTAGACAGAACTGTGAGTGTTGCAGGGGGACCTGTAGGTACTGTTGGGCAAAACGAAATTACACGACCTCCTGGACCAGTCGCCATGGTGATCTGAAAAGTGAGAGGCCATAAGACTGCTTCCCACAAACCTGACCCCACCACCCATTTGGGATGGAGTGCAAAATGCAATCACTCTGACGTAGATAGAAAGCATGCAAACAGAATATTTTGAAAGAGACGAGCCAATTGTGAATTCAGCAAACATTTTTTGACAAAATATAAATTGCATACAGTGCAATTTAACCATAATTTATTATATCTCTCACTGAGTACGCATGCTGTGATTGGTCAATTTTGCAGAATGTATTCTACAGTGCGGCCCACTTGACTTCAACTAGTTTTCTTTCCCATGCGCTGGATTAATCTCAGAGATATAATAAATATCTTACTAAACTTAATTGTGTTTTCAGTCTATACTGTATCTTACAGATCCTTGTTTTTTCCCATTAATGTATGGCCTGCACACTTCGCACTTGGGCCATAAATCAACAGGAAAAAACTCGGTCCATAACTTACAGTACAGGCCTCAAACTCGGTTAGTACATGTAAGAGGTATTTCATCATACATGCAGGTGCAAATGAAACTGATTGACATATGTCAGGGTCTTTTTTATATCAAAAAAAAAAATAAACCCTGCATGGGTGACATATGGGTAACAAAAAGGCCTCATAAATACTTGCCAATCTGACCACTGCAAATAAATGAAGGGCTGAGAATAACACGTTGCTACGTGACTTTTTGGGTGAATGTGTTTTTTGGCCCATGTTTTCTCCAAAACTAAGTGACAAACAGCAAAAAACTATAGGGCATCGTTTACCGGTGCACAAAAACAAGCCCGTATGTGAGAAATCAGCTATTTTTGAGCAAAATAAAAAACACACCAAACAGAATGAACGGAATCAACAGAATATGATTTACTCGTACATGTAATACACAGAATGTGCGTTTCTTTGGGAAACTTTTGGTGGGAAACCTTGCCATACTCGTGATGTGGCATCAGAAGTCAGTTTTAGGTGCTCAGTGCAGACTATAGCTATTCTGTGCACTGTTCTCTGGCCTCTTCTGCCAAGTGTATTCTGTTTTCAGAATATGCATATTTTTGGAAAACCTTATTCCACCTATGTTCACCCCTTCTGTAAATGGGAATAGAAGTAAGCAGAATAATCCCCCAAAATGGACCCTTTTTTAGCTTTACAGTTGAACCTTGATTTTCCGGACTTGTGGGACTGAGCTGATCATGAAGAGTCCAGATAATCGAGAGTCCAAATCAAAAAAATATATATATGAATATTAATGATCCAAAACCAAAGGGTCACTGAACAAGTGAAATTTCACTTAGCAATAAGAACACCCGAGCAAATCAGAGCTATAAGTGAAATGCATTGCAGTAGTATGGTACATGTGTGCTCAAAATGCATACAGATTTGTGTTCTGAAGTGAAACAAATTCAGTTTGAACCGGAGTTTCATTAATTAATTTGAAGGGAAAAAGTTTTGCTGTGGATCTTAAATATGGCTAATTAATATTCATGAAACACTGGGACCAGCTAAGCAAGTCTGGATAATCGAAAAAATCCGGATAAAAGGATAATCGAGGTTCCACTGTATTTAATGGTGCAAAAGACAGCTACAAAAAACAGATCATGCCAATGATATCTTAAAGTTGATATCTGCTGTGTTAACTCAGTGTTAACTGAAAATAAATTAGTGCTGAATTAATTAAAATTATGACAATAAATGAAAGCATATCCATCTTATGTTGACTTTTGCATTGATTTTTGTTTTCTAAGCAAGCTCTGACCAAACTCCAGCAAAATAACGATTGTGCTAGAAATTTTCAAAAGGTCTGGACAGCAGGAAGGTCATAATAAAAAAAAAATTTTAGATATATATACAGCGACGATTTAGCATTTTACAGATGTACGTGTTTCAGCAGAAACTTCTGCCTTCTTCAGTGCAAGTACTACAGGAGATGCAACACTTGCACTGAAGAAGGCAGAAGTTCCTGCTGAAACATGTCTGAAAAATTCAAAATCATCATTTGTTGCAATTTTGCAACTCAAGTGAATTCTACAGGTGGGTTAAAAATTGAGTACAAGATTCAGCAAAGACAACAGCTGGGCTCATGGATCGAGCCAAATATTTGCCTTAATTATATTTGATCTGCCATGGTGATCGAAGCATGACTTAATTTGCAATTTAACAGAAAAGCTACAGACGGTTTTTGCAACACGGCATACCCTTAAATATACGCTGTCCTCCTTAATGTCCTGAGTTAAAGGGATGGCAATAAACATTTAAAAGTCTTCTTGAGTGTGTTTACTTAATATTAATTTGCTAAAGAGGAATATCCAAACATGCAACATTTGCTTACAGTTGCAGGTACCGCACAGGGGGAGGGACTGGGGGGGCTTTAGCCCCCACTTTTCAACACTGAGTAAAAAGCAAGTGTAATCCTAAAAGAAATCGAAGTTAGTTTTCTATTTAACGTTTTACCAAAAACTGATTATTCTTGTTTGGAAACACCTCTTTTTAATGTTGCTGAAAGTATATAAGTTTCACCACACCATATGTTAGTTTTAAGTTTTAAGCATGGCATAATTCCTACAATAAACAGCCACTTTAGCATTGACATTGATCACACCTGTATGCTCCAAAGGTGCACCCTCTTTAAGAGGCCTTCCAAGAGGTGGCCTGGTGTTGCTTAGTCACTCGTTTACTTCTCTGTCTGTTGCTTGTTTCGTTGGGGCCAGGTTGATTCTGTTCAAATGTCGCTGTCGCAAAGAAAACAAAGAGGAATGGAAATTGAATTGTCGCTGTTGCAACCTGCTGCGTGTTTTCTCCCAATTTCTGTCATTTGTCAGTGTTTTGGGGGAATATTGTTATGGAACACCAACACTGTCTTATGTGATTTTCCTTCATTATATACAGTGCTTTTTACATGATACGCAGTGCATTTTGCATTATATGCAGTGCTTTTTGCATTATGTGCGGTGCATTTAACATTATATGCGGTGCTTTGTTCATTATATGCAGTGCTTTGTCCATTATATGTGGTACTTTTTGCATTATATGCAGGTCTTTTGTCATTACATGTGGTACTGTGGTCATTATACTACTTTGATCTTACAATATTATGTGCGGTGCCTTATTTCTCATCATTATATGAAGTGCTTTTGTCATTATAATTATACGGTGCTTTTTTCGTTATGAGGATGAGGTTGAGTTTCGAGGGGAATCTGGGTAAGAGCTTATGGAAAACCCACAATGCAATGGGCGCTGATGTTGATCTGCCATTTTGATTCCAGACATCCTTGCTCCAGTTCTCCTTTGAGCTCAGTGGAGCTAATAATTGGACAAAAAAGTACACCTCGGTGTTGACTGAGAAATTTGAAGCTGAGCGCATTACTCCAGACCTTGTTTAAAATCTTGTGGGCAATACTAGAAGAAATTTCTTCGTGGGTTTGTATTATGTTTGCATGTCAAGGATAGATTCCAACAGTGAGCGTGATTTCTGCTATCAATGATATCATAGCCTTTTCTGGGAAATGCAGTCAGTGACCCCCAATTTGTCTGCACTCCTACAAAACTGTCATTATTTTGATTCAAGGGATTTTTTAAAACATTTGAATGTTGGAAGACCTGTCAAGAACTTCCCGAAGGGGTTAATGGTATGACAACAACAACAACAACAATGGCAACAACAACAACAACGGCAACAACAACAACGGCAACAACAACAATTTATTCCATTCTCATACAGAATATCAATAACTGCAAAATAATCAATATTAGATATGGAACGTGTACCATTTGCAAGATTAAGACTTGCGTTACGGTTCTTTACATCTAAACAGAACCTGCAGACTGAAGCAACAAAGTAGTGATGCTTCTCTGATAAAGATCAACATTAGTTGCAAGTGCCCTCCATGTACATGTACATTTAAAACAATTGTAGTAGATTTTTTTTTCGCAAAGTGAGATGCCAGGCACATAAAATTTACAGTCCATTTCCTTTGCGAATTCGAACGCAATTTCTTCCATTTTCTCCCCCTTCCAGTGATGCTTGGTTGGAATGAGAGGCTCCTTTCTTGCCTAACAGACTCTGTAACTCATGGTTGCGCCCAAGGCATCTGTGTTTTCACAGTGGTTTTCATCAGCCTCATCTACTTGCCTTTGATCAGCAACAGAGTCGAATACGGTCGCCAATTGTGTTTACTCCTAGGCCAACCAAACTGCAATCTGACATAGATAATGCTACTCCTGGGTCTATCCTTTCATTTGAAAAGCTTTCTGAAAGGGTTCCCAAGCTCAACCGGTTTAGAATTGAATACATGTCCATTTTTGAGCTGGAAACAAAATGGCGCATCATCAACATCGGCACCCATTGCATTGCAGATTTTCCATAAGCTCTTACCCAGATTCCCCGCAAAACTCGACCTCATTCTCAAATGGAGAAAGCACTGCATATAATGATAAAAGCACTTCATATAATGATGAGAAATAAGGCACCGCATATAATGTAAAAAAAATAAGGCACCACATATAATGTAATAAGTACCACAGTACCACATATAATGACAAGACCCGCATATAATAATAATAATAACAATAATAATAATAATAATAATAATAATATATGACATTTATATTGCATATTTTCTATTCAATATTCAAATGTACATTAGAACACTGGCCAAGGGACTTTGCCAGACTGCTTATAACACAGTTTACAATTAATGAAGTTGAGTTATGAGTGCCCCCATGATGTCAATATCAAATTAAGACAGACACTAGGGGTGGTCACTGCCAGAGTTTTGTTACGTCTCTAGTGGTTCTTTTAGGTCCCACAGAATCAAAGAATTATGGAGAGTTGTGAGACAGGGCCTACAGTTAATCGTCCTTATTCGAGAAGACTAGAAAGTCTAACCGTTTGTAGACGTCATTACAAAGGCAGCACTTTCTCCATTTAAAGACCCTGAGCGTTGGTCCGGCCGGGGTTTGAACCCGCGACCTCCCGCATGGTAGTCCAGTGCTCTACCACTGAGCTAACCGGTCGGTGGTTATGTATCAGATATAACAGACAAAGCACTGCATATAATGGACAAAGCACCGCATATAATGCAAGAAGCACCGCATATAGTGTAAAATGCACCGCATATAATGCAAAATGTACTGCATATCATGTAAAAAGCACTGTATATAATGAGGGAGACTCACATAAGAAAGTAGATTGTCACCTGTTTTCTAAGCCATGTTGGTTGTCGCTTCTATCCCTTGGAAGGCCTCCATTAAGGTGGCCTGAGGATTTTTATGGCCTGTCGTGTGGTCCCATTTTAAATTGCATTTTTTGAAAACGAAAACGGCGACCGATTTCTTAGAAATTTCAGCCTCCAAAAGAAGAATCCTAGAATAATTTAATAATTTAGATTTTATGGCAATCAGAATCGAATTCGTTCTGTAGTAAAGGATTTCCCAAACCTTCTTTTTCAAGAAAATGCAGTTATCAAGATCCTTATTTGACAAAAATTGGACTTTTTACAAAGTGTCGAAGAGGCTAAAAAAACAGCGAGGGTTTACTCACAACGAGTTATATTTACAACTGTACATGTCAGAATCCAAACCGTAGATTTGCCAAATCAGCAACTTCTTAATTTTGTCCTCAAGACTACTATCCCAGTTAAGGCGGTCATGATAAAATGCTGACTGCAGACTGCAGACCGTGCAGACTGTGCAAACCCTGCAGACTGGGAAATTTTTGGATTGCTTTTTTTAAAAAAAAAAAACTCTGATTTACATTTGATTGAGGTGTTTATACTTTTTTCTTACTCTTTTGGTGACAATGGAACAGTTTCCATTTTTTGGACACCACATAATGTAATTTTATGAGGTTATTTTGAGCTAATGTTACCTAGCAACAATTTTGACGAAAATAAAACACAAACAGCGGATATAAACTTCTGGCCTCTCACACGAAAAGTCGGAGACTGGGGCTCACCAATTGTGTGACAATTGAGCTCTCCAGTCAATCAATTCTAAGTGACTGATTTTGTGGTGACATTAGTTGAATGTCAAGTGTAATTGAAGACTTTTTGTGATTTGGGGCTGTGTATTTTATTGATCGAGCCAGTGTGAATTGAGATGAGTTGTGTTGTAACCTGTTAGTCGTTGAACCTGTGAGACAATTAAAGCAAGCTCAGTAGCGAACCTGTGAATTCATCCCTTTGTGATTTATTTTGTGGGATACCGTAACCCAAGTGTTCCCACACGGTATCCATTCAAACAGCTTAACGGCCAGCAAGGGAACGGATAAGAAACGGCGGCTAGACAAGCTGCTCGAAACGGATCGGTTGAAAGGCTAAACGGACGCAATCTTTTATCAAATGCCTAGGATTGAACCGCTAAACGGCAGAGTAACATTTGATTGAACTGCAAAAGAAATTATGACACTGTCCTTCACACTTGTCGCTAGATCGAGTCAGACGGCTCCTATTTGTGATCTATGGAAAAATATATATCAGCCTTTCAAACCAAGAGATTTTCCAACAAAAAGTGATTGGAGCCCCTGGAAATAATTATTTATAACGAAAATAACGGAATCTGAAAATAATTTTGAGTGGCGCCATCATGTCTAGCCGTAAGTAAACACAGGTTTAGATTGAGAAATATTCTTCGTTCAAAAGATATGGAAATCCTTGCCATGACTGTACGGATCCAGTTTGTCCTGTGAGAAATTTACAGTGCATTCTCAAAGGCTAAAATTATGCTGCGAGCCGGTCAAAAAAATGGAAACACCTCAATCAAATGTAAATCGGAGTTTTTTTTTTTTTAAAGCAATCAAAAAATTTTCCAGTCTGCATAGTCTGCACAGTCTGCACGGTCTGCAGTCTGCAGTCTGCGTTTTATCATGACCGCAGTTAAGGCTGACATCATCGAGCCCTGTTAGTATCATGTCCCCATTATCATTATCATCTTAAGTCTCTGGGGGATTATGTTCTGTGCCCTGATAAACGTATTGCACGGGTCTCCATGAGGGAAATCAGAGAAGGTCACAAACAATTAAAGTGAAACTAACCTGCACACAAGCTTATGCTTTGGTGGATGGCGGTTGAAATTCGACTTCGTATATCCGATTAATTCTCCTTTGGTCGACATAAAGAATAGACCGCGTTTTCTACAGGAAATTTTCACAATTTAGGCAATCTCGTTCCCAGAGCCCACGTTCCCCTTATTCAGAGGAGCGGGGAACGAGAGACTCTGGGATAATCCATTTCAGCTAATTTTTTGATTGGCTGAAAACTGAGCATGAGCAGAAGTTTCAAAGCTTAAAATGGCGGACTTAGAAGTCAGGGAAGGTATCGTCAAGTCATTATTCATCTTTGTAGATGCTGCAATTTAGATGTTAAGAACAATCCAATTGACTTGTTTGGAGAAAAGGCACAAAATGAAAGGCTTCTAAAATCCTTTGGAAGAAATCACGGGGCTAAATACCTTCGACGGCGATGGATTTCCTAGGAAAATTTGTAGAAATTGTTATGGCCGTGTGAATCAATTTTCGGAATTTAGGAGTCTGTGTCTGAAGTCTCGGGAAAAGCAAGAAGGCCTCTTTGAGATTTAAGAGAGGTAAAAAAGCAACAGAAAGTCCATCGGTAGTGGAGTCACGGGTGGTCAAACGCGGTAAACGGAATGATGTGAACCAACATGGATCATCAGCTCCTGATGTTCAGAAGAGCCTGCAGATGATTTACTCCTATTTACCCCAAAGAAAAGGCTTGTGAAACCCTTCAGGAAGAGCGACCAAGAACTCTACCGAATTGGCTGCAGAGGGCTCCGATTGTTCAACAAAGTCAGAATGTAGTAATTCTAGCAAGGCTGGTCTTCGTAATAGTGAGGTTGGTTGGGTCGATCATGATCTCTGATCTGCCAGTCATTGTACAATCCGATTGTGTTTTTTATTGTAGTAGTAATATTATAATTGAAAAAATGTAGTAAAGGTCATGCAATACCTCATTCTTGCCTGTTGTGTTATTTTATTTTGTTCTGTTCTCTTGCCATATCTTAAATGTTTTGATGTATTTATAGTCTAGAATTTTGAATCTCTTGCTCTGTAAATCTATTATTTATTTTACAATATACGTATTTAACACTGCTCGCCCCGACTAGCCTTTGCTAACTGCGGGCAGTGAAAATTTCTGTAATATTATTTCATAGATAAATTAAATAAACTAAACTAATCTTAATATGTTGTTGTTTGGCAAATACCCATTTGTTGAGGGTATAAAATGCAGCAGTACAAATGATGGTGAGATGACTGAAGACAAGTGACAAGGACACATGGCTTCTAAAACTCTTAAAGCGGTGCAATGATCATCGTCCTCAAATTTCTTGTTAAAAGAGGTAGCTAAGCATTATGGCAGACAAAGTAACATTGTCCCTGAGTCATTTAGCCATACACATGCATGTACAACATGTACCTCTGATTACATCAAAGAGATGATAAAGGTGGTCAGAGGGCAAAAGCCATTTGAACATCAACCAGGAAGGACTCTTAATAGTTTGTTGTCTATCTCGTAGAGGCTGTTAGATCAGCTTGATGCACTTCGTTCACACACATGGTCAACCTAACACAAGAACCAACCAGTGACAAATCCATTATTCCAACTGTAAAGACTCTGGTTGTGATAATGATGGTGATGATGAGGAAGAAGAGGACAGTTTAGATGATGAGATGGATTAGTTTATGGCACGGTATTCAGTGTATCCAGGCTAGAACAGTATTTAGGACCAAGCTGAAGTTTTAACATGAACATGAACATGATTAGTTGGGGACTTTTACAATATTTCATATAAATTTGTTTGTATTTGTTGATAATTATCATTTTCATTACAGGGCAAACTTGGAAAGGTTGGGAAGAAAATTGGTTTCTTTATTTACAAGAATCTAACCTGTGTTAATATTTCCAAATTTATTTAGTATTTCTTGCAGGGTTCTTTTTAGTTTAAAGCCATATTTCCCTGCAATATTATTATGGGGTTAGTTCATCAGTACTAAATTGGGCTTAAAACTATTTCTGTGTGACTTTGCCCCTCTATCAAGTTTTGGCTACATCATTAAACCTTTAACTCATAATATTGAGCAACCATAAGTTTAGCTCTTTCATGCATGCTATATGCTACTGGATAATATCGAAAAATGTTTGAGTGAGCTCACAACAATATTTATAGGAACAATGTCTTCCACTTTTTCAAAAGATTTTAATTCTTGTGTTTCAAGACTGAATCAGTGAGAGAAATTGCAAAACCACTTGTGAGGACCACCCTGCCAACTGTACCCCTACCTAGTTTAAGCCGGTATAAAGGTCTCTTTTAATTTCTGCCTGAACATTAACTTTGAAGGAGGCCTCATCACCCATTGGATTGTTGGATATACTGTATCACCAAGCTGATCACTGGAAATAGTCTCCATAAAGTACAGGTCATCTACAGCTCTTACAAGCTGGCAATCATCACAAGTGCAGACAAGACTGAAAATCACAGCAGATGTATGCAGGCCCTGGGATAGCGGAACTTTGTGGTCAAAGTAACTTAGTATTAATTTCCTTTTACATTCCCTTGATTGCACATAGTTTCTCATCACATCTGCCATGTTTTTTTTTCTTGATTTTGATATGTCATATTAATTGAAGTAAATATCAGCCTTGGCTGGATGACCACCTCTACCAGGTTTACCCATTTCTTGGCAGTATTCCTCCATTGTGTAAGGAACTCCAATATGGACAATTTGTCGAATGTTATTCAGCTGGCCTGAACGTGGACCTTGAACAAAAAAGTTTTGATTCATGCCCCTCACATTCTATTGAGGTGTTAATCTATTAACCAGTGAGAGAAGTCAGGTAAATATGAGCTTCTTAGCCAACAAGATGCAGTAATAGCTAAAAAAGTGAATACATTTTTCTGTCTATGTTAAGAAAATAATTTTAGTGCACCCAATCCCCCACTCCCAAAAAGAAAACTTAATTTATTATCATCTCTGAATGTCTATCTTGGTATAATGGAAGGAAACCGATGATTAAATATTTATTGTACCTAATGCAGCTTTCCCTCATTTAACTTTTTAAGTGGTCTTACTAAAACATACACAGCAACTATCAGAATATTTAAGAAGCGACCAAACGCAAAGCAGTAAGATTATGATTACTTCGTAAAAATATGGCAGAGGTCGAATACAACTGAATCAAGTTTGAAGTTACTCTTTATTTTAAATTACAATATTATTGCCAAAGTATCAACATCGATCAGAAAAACAGCACGAGTATTTTTATACATACCACTGCAGAACTAAATGAGCCCCATCAATAACAATTGCTCGGACACTTTCTTGAAAATGCCTTTCCTTTAACATTTTAGCCACATTCCTGTTATCCACGAACACCTCTGGGTGCCCGAACAACTGCATTTTCGTGCATTTTTAGGTAAAGAAACCTTATTTTCTCCATCCTCTATCGCGACTCTTTGTATCACACAAACATTAAGAAAACGTTCCAGTTTTTTTAATTTGGTCCTTCATTAACGCGTTTAACGGGGAAACCACGGTTACCACACAGCCAGTCTTTTTGCTTATACGTACTAGTATGAAGTTCTCCTTTACGATCGCGAAGGAAATCAAACGTTGGTAAATCAACACTGCTGAGACATCCTTTTTGTCCACACTGATTGCCTTTATGGCTTCAAGGTGATCCTGTTTAAATTCCTGCTCTGGCTGTCCAAGTTTTCCCAAAGAAATCCTAATAGCTTCGCGGAATATAGCTTCTGAGATTTGCGGTTAGGCAGCCATTTCCCAAATGAGTTCAAGCCTGCGCAGTTGAGCCGATGACAAGAATCCTGTCACGATGAAATTGGATTATCCCAGAGTCTCTCGTTCCCCGCTCCGCTGAATAAGGGGAACGTGGGCTCTGGGAACGAGATTGCAATTTAGGCATCTAGCTCGTGAAAACAGAGCTCTTCCCTTTTGCGCATGTATAACGGGCGTGACGGCGGGAGGAGCTCTGGGGAACTCTACATTCTCGACCCCAGGGCTCGGTTGTTCGAAAGCCGATTAAGTTAATCCAGGATTAACGTAAACTTTGATTGCAGTTTTTATGTTTTGGATGAAAGTTTCTTTTGCCGCCTTTTGCTTTTCAGGATTAACGCCCTCTGATCTAACATTTTCCAGAATATCAGCGTTCAGCAACGTTCATGGGCAGAGAAATAAACTCCTTGGTTAATTTTTAATCTTGGATTAGGGTTAATCGGCTTTCGAACAACCCGGCCCAGAGCTCTTCTCGAGCTTCCTGCATTCTCGACCCCAGAGCTCGAGCTCTTCTCGGGCTTCACGCCTCGAAGGCTCTGGGAAACTCCATATTGATCGTAGCCAAAATCTGGCTATATAGACTTCAACGCGCATGCTCGAGTATCCAAAATCCAAAATGGCATCGCCTGAAACAGTCCTTGCCGTATGCCTTAGCAAAAGGTGGTAAAGACTCTAGATTTCGCATGCTGTGCCTTTCAATCACTCGCGAACTCTGAAGTTTAAATCTCAACCGACAACTGCGGTTCTCGTTGCCCGACATCAATCAAATTTCCAGCGGCTTCCGACTGCAACCGAGAGGCGATGATCGATGATTTATGCACATGTCATCGGCTTCCCCGTGGGGTCGACCCCCGGGCTAACCAGGGGGATTGTAAAATCAGTCAAGCAAACTTGAGGAATTTCCTCGAGGGGGCGGGGAATCTCTCAAGACAAAGTCCCCTGGGTGAGGTGTCTCTCAGCTGAAAATCCCCGTGACATCCTTTTCAAACTTGTGAATTCCCCTACCCCCAAATCTTTGATCGTAAACCAATGTCAAGATTTTCCCCTACCCTCGGGCAAAGAATCCCATCTATCTCCTTGTATTCTCCCACATATCTCCCTGGTAGGCCCGGGGGTCGACCCCACGGGGAAGCCGATGACATGTGCATTATGGCTCAAAGCAGTTTCAGCAAGCATCAGAAGCGTTGCGGCTGAGTCCGTTGATTTCCTGTACGTTTCTCAGGATAATCGATCGGATAGTTTCAGTTATTTGAGGACCCATCATCGAAACTTCCCAACTCAGGTTAGGCAATTCACCGAATCTTGACTTTACGTGGTGTTCTGGAGTTTGGTACATGTTTGATCGATTTTATATTTTCATTTGTTTTAGTGAGAAGTAGCACGGTAGTTGGAAATAAAAACAGGGGAAGTTTGTGGCTCTGAAACGACCCCAAGCGATGGACACACAAAACACTGAAGGTCGACTGCGTCGAAGATTACATCAATAAATAACAATTCATGCTTGTCGAACTGGGCCGTCGTCTTTCATCTAGTTATCCCTTTGCACTATTATTAGAGATAAAGAATACGGTAATTATGAATCTAAACCTTGTATTTAGCGCACATGAAACTTCAATAGTTTTCAATGCAAATGGCTTTTTCGTCCCGGAGTGTGTTCGGAAAGATGGAAGCCAAAACGCGGTTTGGCGGTTGGCGCTTGGAAATGAATTTCTGAATAATTATGGAAATCGCAGTAAAGGTAGAGCAGAAAATGTTTGTTCAAGGAAGGACGTCGGTTTCACTCATGTTTATTTGGTAGTTCGCTTCACAAAAGTAACCGTTTAGTTTTCCGCGCTTACCGAGCTGGCCAATCAGAAGCAATTTCAATGTTTGAACTGATAACCAATCAGAGCTGGAGCTTGCGTAGAGTTCCCCAGAGCCCTTCCCGCCGTCACGCCCGTTAGACATGCGCAAAAGGGAAGAGTTGTGGGGTCGAGAATGGGGCTTCCCGCCGTCACGCCCGTTAGACATGCGCAAAAGGGAAGAGCTCTGGGGTCGAAAATGGGGAACTCTACGCAAGCTCCAGCTCTGATTGGTTATCAGTTGAAATAATGAAATTGCTTCTGATTGGCCAACTCGGTACGCGCGAAAAACTGAACGGTTACTCTAGTGAAAAGAACTAGCTTCGAAAAAAATTTCACTAAACTAACATGAATGAAACCCCTAAAACTTCCTTCTTTCAACAAACAACAGCTTCAATATAATTTTTTGCTCTACCTTTACTGCGATTTTCATAATTATACAGAATTTCATTTTCAAGCGCCAACCGCCAAACCGCGTTTTGGCTTTCATCAATCAAACTTTCCGAACACACTCCGGGATGGAAAAGCCATTTGCATTAAAAAGTATTGAAGAATCATCTGCACTTAATACGGGGTTTAGACTCATAAATCCCGTATTCTTTATCTCTAATAATAGTGCAAAGGAATGAGATGAAAGACGATCGTCCAGTTCAACAAGCATGAATTGTTATTTATTGATGTAATTTTCGACGCCGTCGGCCTTCAGTGTTTTGTGTGTCCATTGTTTAGGAAGAACGAAAAGGGTCGTTTCAGAGCCATAAACTTCTCCTGCTTTTATTTCCAAGTATCGTGTTACTTCTCACTAAAACAAATGAAAATATAAAATCGATCAAACACACCAAACTCCAGAAAACCACGTAAGTCAAGATTCGGTGAATTGTCTAACCTGAGTAGGGAAGTTTCGATGGATAGGTCCTCAAATAACTGAAACTATCCGATTGATTATCCTGAGAAACGTAAAGAAAATCAACGGACTCAGCCGCCACGCTTCTGATACTTGAAACTGCTTTGGGCCATAAATCATCGATCATCGCCTCTCGGTTGCAGTCGGAAGCCGCTCGAAATTTGGTCGATGTCGGGCAGCGAGAACCGCAATTGTCGGCTGAGATTAGAACTTCAGAGTTTGCGTGTTATTGAAAGGCACAGCAAGCGAAATTTAGAGTCTTTACCACCTTTTGCTAAGGCATACTGCAAGGACTATTTCAAACAGCGACGCCATTATGGATTTTCTTCGTTACCCGGATCGTGAGCTTGTATTTTCAAGAGCCAAAAAATTGGGTGGTACGGGAATGGGTATTTCAGCCGATCTACCGAGATCCATCGTTGAAACTAGGAAAAAGCTGATGGATAGATTTAAAGCTGCGAAAAGGGAAGGGAAGAGAGTATTTTTTAGTAGAGCGGAGCCCGACAAACTTTACATCGATGGATGTCTGGTTCCTCCTTAGATGAAGGGTGGATGTTTGTTTCTCATGAAAACGGTCGGAAATTTATTTTTGCGTTATAATCTCTGAGCCCAGCGCAATGCAAATAGTTTTTCCAACTTTTTTGTAAGGCCCAGACTATTAGCAGTATAATCAACAGCTTCTTTGCTGGCTGCGTTTTTAATTGTATTAATAGGTGTAACGTTCTTGTGAAGTAATGTCGGTATTCCTATTGTTATTAGTTGTGTTACGTATAATCGCCTCACAGATGCTAATGTTTTACTGGCAAGTGGTGTTGATTTGCGAAATGCTCAGTCCGGGTTTTGGGATGATGTTCTCGATTGGTTACTTATTTATCACCTGTCTTGATGGAGGGTAACAATATACAATTCAAACTGCTTTCACTAAATGTTAGAGGTATTCGCACTTTCGACAAAAGAAAATGCATACTGAATTGGTTGAATAAACAAAATGCAGATATTTATTTCCTTCAAGAAACTCATAGCACTGAGGAGCTTGAAAACCAATGGAGGAAACAGTGGAGAGGAGACTTATTCTTTGCTCACGGGACTTCACACAGTAAAGGTACCTTAATCTTAGTTAAACAGGGATTCGACTGTGTAATTAGAGGGACACACAGAGATGACTCAGGGACTTTTATAATGCTAGATGCGTTGATTCAAGATGGTCCCTTTTTGCTAGTAAACATCTACTCACCTACTAAATCAGCTGAACAGACTCAATTTTTTGACAAAATAGTAGATCTTATCGAAGAGCAAATGTCGCAAGCCGAGTACAAGGTCATAATAGGCGGTGACTTCAATGCAACTTTTGATCCTGAACTTGATTGTTCAGGAGGAAAACCTTCAATAAAAAACTGTGTCAAAGGTCTCGAAAATATTATGTCGACGAATGATTTAATTGACATCTGGAGAATTAGAAATCCGCGACCACGAAACGCTTTACGTGGAGACAGAAAAATCCCTTAATCCAAAGGCGTCTTGATTTCTGGTTAATCAGTAATTCACTGCAAGATGAAATAGACAAAACAGACATTGTAACTTCTATTAAAACCGATCATTCTGCAATAACATTAGATATCGATAGTATAAGCGGAGCATTTCGAGGACCTTTGTTTTGGAAATTTAACAACAGTCTCCTGGACGATGAATCATATGTTGACTTAATAACAGACAAAATTCCAACTTGGCTCGACGAGATCAGTTATAATCATAATGTTAGGGTGCAATGGGACTGGCTAAAGTATAACGTACGTAAGGAGACTATTCATTACAGTAAAACTAAAGCAAAACAACGTAGAGAAAGGATCAGCTGGATCGAAAACAAATTAAAATTAGCTGAAGAGGAACAGGCAGAAACCCCAACCGTCGAGAACCTAAACAAACTCGAAAATCTGAAGATAGAATATGAGAAAGAATACGAGTACATCACTAGAGGGGCGATTGTTCGCTCTCGGGTCAACTGGTATGAAAAAGGCGAGAAAAACAATAAGTATTTTCTTAACCTCGAAAATAACAATAAAACAAAAAGCACGATTCGAAGACTCGAACTTAAAAACGGTATTATCACAACCAATCCTAAATTAATCACGGATGAGCTATATTCTTTTTATTCAGGACTTTACAGTGATGAAAATGATGCTGAGGTCAATAGTCAACCATGCCCCTTCTTAGAAACGGGACATATACCAAAGCTATCGCCAGTTATGCAAGAGCTCTGTGAAGGGGAATTGTCTACAAATGAGTGTTTTAACGTGTTATCAGATTTTCAAAACAATAAGACCCCCGGAAACGATGGACTTACTATTGAATTCTATAGAACTTTCTGGCCCCTTCTTGGCGATATGTTAGTGAAGTCCCTAAACTATTCTCATAGACATGGAGAGCTATCAGCATCACAAAAACAAGCAATTATTGTTCTTATAGAGAAGAAAGATCGTGACCGGCGTCAAATAAAAAATTGGAGACCAATTTCCTTGGTTAATGTGGACGTCAAAATAGGATCCAAAGCTATCGCTAAAAGGATGGAAAAGGTATTACCACATATCATACACCATAATCAGAATGCTTATGTCAAAGGCAGGACAATCTTCGATGCAGTGCGCACAATTGATGACATCATGTCTTATACAGCTTCCAAAAATATTAGTTCCTTGTTGGTAGCAATAGATTTCGAAAAAGCTTTTGACTCGGTTAACTGGAATTTTCTAAGAAGAACTCTTAAAAAGTTCAATTTTGGACCTTCTTTTATTGCCTGGATAAATGCGTTTTACTCTGATACATCGAGCTGTGTGATGAATAATGGTTTTACAACCCCACACTTCAAACTATCTCGAGGGGTGCGCCTAGGTGATCCTCTCTCTCCTTATCTTTTTATTCTTGTATTGGAAGTCCTAGCTATTGATATCAGAAATGACACAACTATTCAAGGGATTAAAATTGACGAACAGGAACTAAAACTAATCATTTTTGCCGATGATCTAACTGTCTTCGTAGCAAGTACGGAGTCTTTTCATAAACTCTCGGTTAAATTAAATTTGTTTGCTAAGTACTCGGGTTTAAAAGAAAATAAACAAAAAACAGAAGTACTAAATCTCGGTCCCTCCAACATAACTTCAGAAGAGCTAGGGGTGGAGCAAGTAACCAAAGCAGTTAAAATTCTGGAAATACACTTTACGTATGATCGTGTGCTCTCTTTCAAACTTAACCTTGAGACCATCACTAAATCCATAAAGAAGACCCTTCACTGTTGGAGCTGGAGAGGCCTTACGTTGATTGGTAGAATACAAATCATCAAAACATTTGCTGTTCCAAAAGTTTTGTACCGTTTGAGCCTAATTGGCACTAACAAAGATTTTATAAAAGAGATCAATCAAATATTGTATAATTTTGTTTGGAAAGGCAAAGATAAAGTGAAACGCGTTACTTTGATAAACGATATTGACGAAGGTGGTCTGAAAATGCCTCACATTGAATCTATGATTGATGCACAAAGAATTACTTGTATCCAAAAGTTTCTGGATGACTCGCTAAGTTCTTGGAAGTACATCCTAAATCACTACCTTAATAGAGTTGGAGGTAAAGTGTTATTTCATTGCAATTTTACTTTGTCGAAACTGCCTCTACAACTACCAAGATATTATAGGGAATGTTTGATTGCTTGGACCCTTTTGAACAACTCTAATCGCTCTTCTCTTGTTGAAATAGCTAACCAAATTATTTGGAACAACAAGTACATTTCTGTGAATGACAAATCAGTTTTCAACCAAAGATTATTCTCTAAAGGATTCTGCAAAGTTGGAGACTTGTTTAAATTTGTTCACATTGAGCCACGCATAACAGAACTACAACTTAATATGGTAGATTTTCTTTACCTGAAGGGCTTATATCACTCATTGTTGCCAGAGTGGAAAAAAATCATGACCAACAACGCAAGTGAGGTACTACTAAAAACAGAACTTTTTAATGTGAAGTATTCCGAAACAGAATTGTTATCGTCAAAGAAAAATTACAAACTCCTTATTTCAAAGATCGCAAAACCACCTACAGCGAAAAGAAAATTCGAAGAGCACTATGCCTCCGATGATTTCCCTCTTGATTGGGAAACTATTTACTCAATCCCTTTTGAATGCGCCATTGATACAAAAACCCGTGAATTCCAATATAAAGTTTTGAATAGAATTCTACCCTTCAATGACTTCCTTTTTAAAATTGGGAAGATTGAGTCTCCTCTCTGTACCTTTTGTCATACAACAGAGGAAAACATGCCTCACTTGTTTTTTCACTGCTCCATTGTGCGAATTTTCTGGCACTCAATACAGCCCCTCTTTGAAAGCTATACAATTTGTGAAATTGATGTTATTCTTGGTGTTACTCGACCAGTCAAAGATTCCCTTCTTTATAATCACCTTATCTTACTCTCGAAGCAGTATATTTATAGTTGTAAACTCAAGAATGCTTTACCGACAAGAGTTGTATTTTTAACAAAAGTGAAAGCAGTCTTTGAAATGGAGCGTCGGATAGCAAAAGAGAGAAATAAACTCTCCTTTCATCTTAAAAAATGGGATAAGCTCCTAACACGGGAACATCACCTCAAACTTCCATAATATTACACTTTTTACTATTCTGTTATTATTTATTATATTTTTATGGAATTGAGTTTTCCTCATAACTATTTTCTATTTCTTTGTTAAAATATAGCACCTTGTAAGGCACGTTTACCTATCTGTATTTGTATAATTTTCATATGTCTTTCCAAAAATTTGTTCAGTATGTACGAGTAAATGTAAGTTGTAATGACTGTACCAGCTAGTGTGAATTAATAGTTTGTGTGCGTGTGTGCACGTTTGTGTGTGTGGTGTGTGCGTGCGTGGATGTACGTATTTCGCTATGTAAGCAATATTGTTATTTGTTATCTGTTATCTGTACTGTTTGTGTAATGAGTAGGGTAGTTGAGTGGGTAGGTAGTGAGTGGGTAGTTGAGCATGCGCTTTGAAGTCTATATAGCCAGATTTTGGCTACGATCAATGTGGAGTTTCTCAGAGCCAGCCCGAGAAGAGCTCTGGGGTCGAGAATGGTGAAAACAGCAATGCAAGAACGATAACGCAGCAATAAACGAAAGCAAAATTCTGGAAAACCAGAGATTGAACTCTTTCCGAGAAAATTGGCGGAAGTGATAAATCACAGGACACCCAAGCAAAATTGTGCACTACTACCCCAGACCACCCATCCGGGGAATAAAAATTCCCCTCATTTTTAGCTCATTCATGCGCGCGCATGCGCAAGCAATGAATGAGTATCGTGAGGGTATGCTGTCGACGGAAGTTGTGGACCGTAGACGGAAATTTGTGGACAAAAATTTGTGGACGGAAATTGTGGACCGTAGACGGAAGTGAAAGTGTCCTCACTACCCCTCCCCGCTTCGGCTTAACAAAGTCCAAATAACCGAAATATTCGCGCCCAGGGGACCCTAAAGGGAATTTTTTGCACACGCTTCCACGTGCAAGGTAGCATATCGAGGCGGCCATATCGGGAAAGCACCATACTGTATTACTGGTGAGTAAACCTAAATCATTGCTTTATTATTCAAGAAGAAGTACCTTAATGCCACCAAGGACTCGCAAATTACCATTTGCAGCGAGCAAATTGTGGTTTCCAGTGAAAGTTCAACAGCCGCAGAGGAATTGAAACCAAAAGAGAAAGAACTTGAAGCCATCGATGGGAAAATATTAGCAACTGACGCAAACAAACTGTACATTTGCATTAATTACAAAGGCCGTATTCGAAATAATGATGCTGCTGACAACTCAGAGTTTATGAAATGTTCTTCGTGCAGCCTAAGCATGCTCAAAGAGAGCATGTCTTCTACTGTATCTGCAAATATAGTTATTATGCAGGGTGCAGAAAACATTGGCCGGTTTTATTGCTCTCATGCAGCTCTCAACGCCATGTTCGAGTCCATTTCAACAACGGATGGTTATAGTATCGTGGAGACCGATGTCAGGAAGCTCTCGTGTCAGATGATTGAGGAAACCCTTCTTTTGATAAAGGATATAACCTTTAAAGTTTGTAAA
>JAEMWC010000539.1:555000-567500 GCA_016490735.1 Pachyseris speciosa | reverse complement strand
AATTATATTAAAAAAAGCAATTGCCATCTTATCAGAATGTCCCGAGCAACAAAACATTAGCTGTCCGATTGCTATTAGTAGTTCTTTCTGTATCTGTTGACTCGTATATTCCATTGAGGGTCTATGTTCACTGATTACAACGTTGGTTCAACTACCATCGTTTGAGGATACCCGAAACTAAAGGGGGGTCCAAATCCGCTCACGGATATGGACCGGGAGGGGTCCATTTCATGCCTTTGACAAACTGAATGCCTATATCACCTATTGTAACTCTACTTGGTCGTCCATGTATGTGTCCAACTTAAATAGGATTTCATACTGCAAAAGCGTGCTGTGCGAGCCATCACTAATTCCGATTATCGAGCACATTCTGCTCCATTATTTGGTAAATTGGGTATCCTCGATATTTTTCAAGTGAACTCATTTCAAATAGTCAAGTTTATGTTACTTTATTATCACAATCAATTGTTGCCTCCAATGTTCCTCAACTTGTTTGAGAAAAGTAGTCAAGTTCATAATTATGGCACCAGAACGGCTGGATGTTACCGCCATCATTTCTGTCGTACAAACATTAGCAGTTCTCCTTGGCAAGGTCCTATAATTTATAATTCTCTCCCTACTTCAATTACCTGTTCAGCACGTTTTCTTAACTTTAAGAAAACAATGCTAGAAGATTTATTTAAACTATCTTGAATCTGTCATGCCGCACTCGCAAAGCACCAATTTTAATCTAATATTGTCCTTCGAGGTAGCCTCTTCTATAAGCCTTGTGGTTTCCTGAGGTCGCCTCGCCACTAACTTAGGTGTATTATTTCTAAACATTAAGAAAATGGCAAATAAATGAAAAAACAAACAAATGCAGCTTACTTGTACTTACACAATGACTAAGAAACGCTGAAACGTCTTTCATATTAAAATCATAAACATTATGGTGAAGTGCTTGAAGTCAAGTGGTCCAGTTGGTTTGAAATGCGTCAATTTGACCAGATGAACAATCAGGTCTCTCCCTTTCCTTTGTGTCCTTTGGAATAATTGCAAGCAGCTTTGTGATTCTTCCAGTCTGCTTTTTGGCAATCCCTGTAAATAATGAGAAGATTTCAAATGTTAACAGAAATGGTTTAAGATTTTACATCTCTGCATCTATTGGGTAGACAAGTTCTCTCTTTCTTCTTCTTGTTTTGTTTTTTGTTTTTTTGTTTTTAGTAGTCGCGTGGAAGGTCTTATACGGGCTATTAACCCTAGTAAGCCTCTTTGTGGACAGTTTAAGGACCGTGATGTTCCATCTTTTAAATGGAGTATTTGAAATTACATGCAGCCACGTCCCATATGAAGACTCCTACGGAAAGGAAGTCAGGGGATAACGTTTGCCCTAGCTTATAGGGCATTATCATTAGTCGGGTTTTTGTGTTTACACGTAGAATGTATAGTAATAGTTTGGACTTAGCGATACTACAGTTCTACAATTACTTACTTGCTACAGTACTTTTGCTTGCCACAGCCAGCACATGACTTCAGCTCACTTTCTTTGACCTTCTTAGTGCAAGCTTTGTTTCCACATTTAACTGGCTCTGGTAAACTTGAAAGAAACTGATATTTAGGAGCCATCAAATCTTTCAAAGGTAGACTCACGGGACCAAAGAAAGGAAGTCTCTTTTGTTCAGCATCTTGGCCAAGCTCATAATTCCTTTTAAACTCATTCATATTTCTGTTCACAAGCGCAAGGTGTGCAAGATAATAACAAACATTTGGGTAATTTTTCCAGCAAAGTGGAGCCTCGGCTAGAAACTCTTTCATCATCTTCTCTGCCGTGTCTCCCAACTGTTCTTTTGTCCATGTTGTATATTCAGAAATATTGTTTCTCTTTTGTGTGTTTTCTTTGTCGCGTTTCAATTGCATGTGAATACCTTGACTAGCTACAGACGTCTGCTTCCCAGACGACACCCTTGCCGAGTGCAGCTTCATCAAGCAATAACCAAGCCCTCTTTTGGACGGAAAGTAAGATGGACAACATTTCAGGGAATTCTTAAAAGCTTCAGCAGCTAAATCAAAGGCTTCTGCAATGATATAGATTGATCCCAAGTGTGCATATAAAACATGAAGCCAGCTGCTGTAGCTCTTGTCAAATTTGAAAGGGTCTTCAGCTGGGATGCTGTTTGGTTCAGCTTTGTGGATAAAAAGAATCAAGTTTTTCAAGCACATGACATTTTTGCTGTCTGTCTTGATGGTCTCCTTAGACAACTTCCTCTCGTAGCCATGGAGGGCAAAAGATAAAACAAGGCTTTCGAAGAAGCACGGATTATTTTCTAAGCTGTGCTTGCAAAGCTGAAAGATCCGACTTATCATATAAGCTGTTACAGGAAATGCTTGAAGTATAGAATTCTCAGTCAGGTAACCTTGAGCTATGAGAGAAATTCCTTTTTCATCGCTAAAGTTACTCTTGTAAAGAATTTCGAAACCCTCTTTCACCAGTTTCAAGGCTTGAAGGTAAATTCGTGCTGTTTGGGACCATTTAAACATGTTAAGCATTTCTTCTGAAAAAGCTACAGGTTGAGAAATCGCGAATGGATGAACATTTGCCTCAGATCTCTGCTGCAGCTTTCCCTCATGATGTCAAATGATTGAGTTAGAGCCTCTGTGCTGAGTTGTGATGCAGATGACTGCGTATCAACATTCTCTTTACATTGCTCAAGAAGCTGAAAGAAAAAACAATATTGTGTGCACTATGAGAGGTGGACAAGAAAATTCTCAGCCTTGCAGGCCATAAGTCCTTGGGACTGACTTAGTGTCAACCTTCTGTGAAAGCTAGAAAACTTAAAAGGCATTTGATAAATTTATCCCTTTTTTGTCTTTAGTGCCTTTCACCGCCCTGTTTGTGGGCCTGTCACCCGGCCCACAAATAGGGAGAAGAGCCGAGAAAGTGGAACTGTCCAAGCGACGAGCCGCTTCTTGCACGTTTTTTTTTCCCGTCGTTTCGTCCGTCACTTGCTCCGTACCTCTCTCAGCCAGAGGAAGAAACAATGACAAGTAAATAAGTAAACTGATAACTCTTCGGTGACTGGATTTGGAACGCGCGACCCTCAAGATCTCATCGCCCGTAGACTGCACCTTATCCGATTGCGCCACTTGCTCATCAGTTACCTTCACTAGAGAATTTTGTAATAATTAACGTGAGTGGTCACCAAAGTCACGAATCGTTAAGGCCTTTGCAAAAGAAATGTTTAGCCGGAATTGAATTACTTCAATATACATTTCATAGCAAAGGAATTTAATTGAGAGCGTTTCTTTTGATCGGTTTTCAGCAACATATTGAAAAGGTTTGATTGAATCGCAAGAAAAATTAAGTTATAGCTTGATAAACCAAACCGCACAAAACACGCAAAGAATATTAAAGATCTTCAAAAATAATTTGTTTAACGCCGAATACACGTTAGACAAGTCAGATAGATAACATTTTTTTACCTGTTATATTCTTCAGGTGTAACAATTCGTTACGAATTAGCTAACTTTTATACTTTCATGCGTAGCTAAACCGCAAACAGCTTATTAAATATTCAAAACGAGTTATTTTTGGACGTGTTATAATTAGCGTAACCTCAAACATCTCATTAAATTTTTCAGTGAAATTTGTTGGGTGCATAAAAATTTGTATCTCGCTTTATACCTATCGCTTTACAACAATTTTTATATCTTTGCGCTATTCGAATTCCGAAACCATCTTTGCGTTGACCGTAAAATAAAACTGCCATTTCTCTACGAGTGAGTAGCAATTTTAGCATACGACCACGGCTTTAAATGCGTTTCCGGTATACAGGTCGGTATACAACTTTACCCGAACTTGAAAAGTATCGTACTCACGTTGTATTTTCTTGTTAAGGATTAACTTTTACACCACAAGAAAGAGCAAACTATTGTGTATTTCACGATTGAACTGTTCGTTATTGTTGAGAAAAAGAAGGGGCCATAGAATACGAAGCGATGTTTCGTGTTAGTTCACGGTCGACTAATTCACGCAAATTGAAAGGCTCTTGCACAAAAATATTTATTTAGGGGTCAAAGTAAGAAATCGCGAAAGCCTTTCTAAAAGAATTGTTTAGTCAGAATTGAATTCCTCCAACGTACCTCTTATAGGAAACGAATCTTGACCCGATTATTGATGCTAAACAAGTATTGACCGAGTGGTGGACTAAGTACTAGTGATGGTGCAATACCGGAAGTCAAACCAACAACGCGTGGCATTGTTTGAACGTAGCTTTTCTTTCACTGTTGGAGATATCGGTTATCTTCGAGAAACTGGTCAATGGATCTAAGACGCCGCTTTATACCAAATTCTTCGCTTTCTTTCAAATTGTTAAATCGAAGTGCCAGTGTTTTGTCAAGCTTAATCGGAAGTTGGCGTTGGTATTTCGAGTAGTGAACATCCATAGAATCGGTTCACCATTTTTCCGTGTTAAATTGCAAAACCAGCTTACAATTTAAGCGATGACAAAAGGAAAAAGAAAATCAAGTGAAAAGGAATAGAAAAAAACAACAACAAAAAAAAAACAGATCAAAGAAAAAAACTTGATACTGTAGGGAATTGAACCACGGGCCGCACTGCTACAGTACGAAGAGAACGTACTAAACCACTAAGCCAGTACACATTCCGTATATAGCGTCTTTATCATTCGGAGTCACGAATCGTCTGTCATGCAAACTTCAACAAACATTGAATTACGATCGACTGGAACTATATCCTATGTATCGATCTTGCTCGGATGGTCAAAAAGGCCGCTTACAAATTCTTTGAGAATTTCTTGTTAGAGAAAGAAATGGATCACACTTTGCAAACTCAACAGCAGTGTTATTGCCAACATTAAAAGAGTGTATGCTGTTTGGGTTTTGTGGGTTTTCAGTTCAGTCAACATACCATGTCCCTAAATACATAATATTTTGATTGTGACCATATTTCCTAGAAGAAGCACCAATGCTCAAATAAGCGCCCTCCCCCGAATAAGTGCCCACTCCCTCAGCCAAAATAGCAAATATAAAGCTCCTTCCTCACTTTCTCCAGTTAAAAAGAAGAGGTTAAAGGGAAACCTGTTTCCATTGTCACTTTATTTGGAATCTTTTAAGCTTCAACTACACCAGCATCAGTGCATGTAGGAGAACTGTCTATTTTTCTGTAGGACCGTCCCTTCCAGTTTTTTCTATCTCCTTGTGCTTGCAGAGTTTAGCCAAAATAGAGTTACAGTTCCTTTTAAGGAAGACTTAATTAACACCCTTCTCGATTAAGCACCTGGGTGCTTATTAGAGGAAATACGGTATCATGAAAATTTATTGAATGGTAAAAACACGGCCAAAAAGATTTTCTTTTTTTTCCTTCTTCTTCTTTTTCATTTTACAATGGTTTTGAACTTATCATTGCAATGACATGTTCGTTAACACAAATGACCCCCTCCCCCACCCTCCCACAACTTGTGGCCTCACACGAGTACATACGTACCTTTTTTGCCCTGACGTCACCATTAGCTGAAGCTTTATCGAACCATCTCCTTGCCTTTGCGACATCTTTTATTTGCTCACAACTTCCATTTAGGTAAATCTCTCCCAAGTTCCGCTGTGCTTCAGTATCACCCAGTTCAGCTGCCCTGGTCAAATAATGAACTGCTTTAGTTGGCTGTGGTCGGCCCTCTGGGCAATCCCCCTCGAGATAATGCTTGTACAAAAACTGCAGGGCGGTTCTTTGTGTCACAAAGCCAGCGTTTCCTAATTTTTTCGTCGTCCCAAACCGCAGTCTATCAAATACTCCCAGATCTGAATTTTCATCAGACTGGTCTTCGCCAGCAGCCCTTTTGTACCATTTAAACGCTTCGCTGAGGTCTTCATTGACGACTTCTTCAACTCCACAGCGATACATTTCTGCTAAGTTGAATTGTGAATTCGAACACCCCAGCCTTGCTGCCCTGTGATACATTTCGTATGCCTTTCGCCGATGTTGAGGTGTTTCCTTTCGATCCAACAATTCACCTAATTTTCCAAGGAAAACAGGATGCTCGCAGCCCCTTTCTACAGCAGCGTTCAGCCATCCAATTGCTTTATCGTTGTCTTTCGGTAGTAGTTCCCCACCGTCTTCAGAATAGGCCAGGCCAAGGTCTCCCTGGGCTGTAACATCTCCATTCTTTGCCTTAGTGATCAAATTTTCGATTGAGCCGTATTTTCCGACGCAAAACTGTTGATAATTGACATAGTCAGGGATAGGAAAATTCATGATGCGATAAAAAAGGACGACAATGGCCGAATTGCAAATAATTCTCTCCCTAGGCCCTCCTCAAAGTGATGGAGCGGCCCGGAAGTCGTAGTCGTTGTTATTTCGGTCGTCACGCAACGCTCAGACTACCGTAAAAGCTCTACTGAAGAACCCCCTCTCTATTAACCCCCCGACTCTAATAAGCCTCCCGTTTGGGAGTCGGTTTTTGTAATAAGTTCCCCCTTCTCTAATACGCCCCCCCCCCCCCTTTTGGAACACCAGATTTTGTAATTATTCCCTCCTATTCCCCCTTAAAAAGTACACTCTTTGCGGCCCAGTTGGTTTGTTTTTAAACAATTATACAATACAACATGCAATACTGTTTCCTGCTCGGTATTAAATAAAAAAAATTTTATGCAGTTGTTTGAGATTTGTACAAAAACTATTTAACACGAAACGGCGTGTTCAAAGATTTGAAATAAGCCCCCCCTCTCTATTAAGCCCCCCTCTCCAATAAGCCCCCCGTTAACAAGCCCTGAAAATAATAATAATAATAATAATAATAATAATAATAATAATAATAATAATAATAATAATAATAATAATAATAAATAAAACTTTATTCATAGATTTAAAACAAATAGACTATTTACAGGTTCAAGAATATGAATTATAAAACATTATACCCTATGTACGTTCTTCTTGTGTACGAAAGAGAATTGTCGACAAATGACTATCCAAAAACACTACTAATAGCAACTATAAAAAGTATCAAAAAGTTAATAAAAGAAAAGATAAAAACTATCTAAAAAAATTTCGACTGACTACTTAAATTCTGGCTTGCGCACTTTCCGATGTAAGGTCAATGTCTGATATATTGGCTGCTCGCCACTCGCATCTATAACATCCGGTCTGGTGACCTTCGTGACACACTTTCCCATTATCCTCCTTAACACTTCGCCTACTCCAATCGGTCGCACCGCTCCTTCTCCTTTGTCGAGGGGAATAAGCCGATTCGCTAAAATTGCTACCAAACCCCGAGGATCGACACACTCCGTGCATAGGCGTTTGGTCATGCTGGCTATAGCTTCACATAGTTCTGTTCCTGATCTCTTAAAGGATTTACAAGTAAGAATTCTTCTGAAGCCGTTAGCATCTACACCAGAGGGCCCACCCGAGCCCTTAGTTCTTAGAGCGGCGTCCCTGACCATGTCTCCATTGATCTCATAGTACAGAGTGTCAGGAACGTCCTCAATAGGGCCAAACAGGAGAGACCCTAATTGGATACCCTGTGGCTCAGGGTGTTTTTCCCTCAACTGCTCCATGACGTCATCAGAAATACTACTACTACTACTACTACTACTACTACTACTACTACTACTACTACTACTACTACTACTAATAATAATAATAATAATAATAATAATAATAATAATAATAATAATAGAGAGTTATCAGGCCACTTGGAATTAGCAATTAAAAACCGAACAAGAACGATGCAAAAGTCGGCACTCCTCGGATCGGCACATATCCTCAGAAAAGTGCTGGAAGTCTGAGGTCTCGGGATGAGACTTGACTGGATATTTCTTCCCAGCGAAAATCCCTGTGCTAAATTCTAAATAATAATAATAATAATAATAATAATAATAATAATAATAATAACTGGGATGGGTATACCTGATAATGTAGAACTGATCGAGGGATTATGGGGGTTGGTTGGCAGGAGGTAATGGGATTTTGTTGGTTGGTACAGTTAAATGTACTGGATAATATTAAGTTTATCAGACTTCTACAGATTCGATTTCACTCTATCATACTTTTAAACCTAACAATGAGATTTATCAGGGACATATTCAGTAATGCAGGAGCCCATCACTATTTGAGGAGCGAAAAACTCAAAATTTCATCACAAATCATCAAAATTTTATACACCCTTAACGTTCGTGGATCCTGTGTTGCAAGTATCATGGGTAACCTGTGGCATTTTCAATTACATTCGGTCACAGGCTTCTAGCTAGGTCATTTTAGCGTTAGCTAGATGAAGGGGGAGGGCGTAGAGGATTACAGAACTTTTTGCATTCTCATATTCGTACGATAAATTAAAGGTCAAACGGAGTGACCATTTTTAGTCTTGCTTTAGCTAAATAAACGTTTTAGGAAAGATGTCCCGAGGATATCATCACGTGACTGAAAAGGAGTTAGACACTTAATTAGAGTCCGAGCCACGTTTCCATTGCTTCTGTTTTGCTCGTTCATTGGCCATCGCCAACTGACGCATGTTCAATAAGCATCCCGCTGCGGCCTCTTGTAACGCAGCATCATCTGAGCCAATCATCTCCAGCAACAGCTGCAACACAAGCAAAGTGACATGGATATAAGACATTTTTATCAGTGGTAATTAGCTTTTTCCAACCAGCATCCTTACTATCTTGTGTCTCGCTAAACTTCCAGTCGTGTTCAAGAGAAATTCAGGGACCGAGAAGGAGAAGGGGCTTGCAGGGCTATAATCCTACCACTTTTTTCTTAGATTGATTTTTAGGGCTCCAGATGATATTGATAGTGTACGAACTTTACCACTTTGCCAGACGTTTTAGCCTACCACTTTAAAAAATGGTCTCCGCGGTCCCAGAAATTAGCCTGGACAAATCCCAGTTCGAAAGTAATGCGGCTTTTGTCCTGCATGAAGAGAAATTGAGGAGTTCAACCATACTAACTGTAGCGAGGTGATAGCGCAACTCTGATGCTTAACTTAATAGGTTTCTCTAAATTTACATAATTACCAGTCAGTGGCACTGTATCAGTTCCAAACTACCGGCGCAAAACATTCTCGTGCAGCTGTTGAAAAAGGAAAGAAAGTGGACTAATCCCACCTGATCCCATGAAATTATAATCTGTGAATTTACTTCGGCATGCATCACAAAAATGTAGCACGATATTCGCTCCAGAGCCAGTATGATGTATTACCACAGCAGAGTTTGTGAAAATCGATTTTCCTGCATCAAAATTTGATGCAGACGCCAAAAGGTATCTCCCTTTAGTAGCCCATAGCCAATAGGCGCTGTAAAAACATTAGTGACTTCCTTGTTAGAGCACAGTTACCGGAACCTGTCAGCACTAACAACTCCCGGCAGCCTCTCGGCTCTTTTCGCTGCCAGAAGCATAATTGTACCACATGTCCTTATATAGAACAAGGACTAGATCAATACATATTTTGTAATACTAGTAAAGCCTATAAAATCAAATCGCACATTTCTTGCGATACTTACAATATAATTTATATGATTCAGTGTACTAAATGTAATCTTCAATTTCTCGGGGAAACCAAACGTCGCCTTAAAGACTGCTTTAATGAGCATAGGCGGCCTATTATCAACCCTTCAAGTTATAATTCCACTACAGTCTCTGAACTACCTTGCCAGTGATCATACAATCAATGATCAAATGATCCTGATACCACTCGAACAGTTGTATACCACTGAAATTAAACGTGATTCCATTAGAAAGGTTCGTGAGGCATTTCTTATTCAGCTGGATAAAACATTAGAACCTGCAGGCCTTAACAAACCCGATGAAATGTTATGTTCAGTTTTTCTCGTTTTATTCTAACTCTTTTTCTGTATTATTAAAACTTAGATCATTATAGTTGCCTTGTTATTTTCCTGTAGCTTTGACTCATCACGTAGCTATTTCCTGTCATTTCCGGTAAATATAAATCCCATATTGTTAAAAGATAACGCTGATTTATTGACGGAACCAGTCACTGAAATTCTTAATACTTCCTTCTTTGAGAACTGTTTACCATCTTCTTGGAAAGAAGCAGATGTCGTTCCGGTTCCCAAACAGACTCCAATCAAAGACGTCAACAAACATCTCCGTCCAATATCTCTCACGCCTATAGAGTCCTAAAGCGGTGACGTCACGTTGCCATGGCGCTTAAAATTTCAGTTCCAAACAAACCTGCATATCCATTCAAAATGGCGACACTATCGATCACTTCACTGCTTTCGTTCTTCTCAGAGGAGAAAAAATCGATCAAGAAGGCTGAAAACCACTATAAGTCGGATCACATAGAGGCATTTACATATCAGCAGGGCGTTTTACGCGGTGAAGTACACGCAAGCATGAAGAACAAGGTATACAAAGTCACGGTGAGTTTAACATGTTCCCTTAGAGCTGCGGTGAAAAACGTCACGTATATGAAACCTTTATAAAGCTAGATGCTGAATAATCTTAAATCCTTATGTATTGAATACATCTAAGGTGAAATTTGGACGCTCTTGGGTGCAATAGCGGTCATAAAAAAAAAACGAGAAAATGTGAGTGTAGTCGTTAGTTGGACGTCTTCTACGCACGAAAACGTTAGGTGCTACAATTTTACTGAAAAACACATTTCGCGATTTTTCTTACCTCCTACTAAGACATTTCATTTCACTCTTGCAGATTTATTTGGATGAGGAATTTGAAATAAAATCGACGGAGTGTGAGTGTCCGAGAGGAAAGTTTAAATGCAGTCACGCGGCGGCCCTGCATTCCAAGGCATTCACAACCTCAGCAAAACTGATGTTGAATGCCAGTGGAGGCTGCTGGCTGCTCAGCCCCGAGCCACCTGTTGCTAAAAAGCTGCCCATTCCAACAATAGAGGAGATAGTTTTTTCAGACGAGTTTCTTCAAACCGTGGGACATGAACAACAAATAGACTGTCTAGTAAGACACTGCAGAGTACAGGCAGGAGAAATTTCAAGAATTAGTGAGTTGACTGTTGGTCAGAGAGACAATCCTGCCTGGCATTTAGCAAGGAGGGGTCGTCTTACTGCTAGCAACATCGGTGCTGTTCTCAAAGCAAAGAGAATCACCCCCTCCCTTTTTAAACGTCTTCTTGGGGAGTACGATTTATCAAGGGTAAAAGCGGTTCAGTGGGGAGTGAACAATGAGGAAGAAGCTCTTAAAACATTCACCCTTAAAACTAAGAAAGCTGTTAAAGAAACTGGAATCTGGTTGCACAGTTCAGGCATTCTTGGTGCTTCCCCTGATGGAATTGTTGATGATAACACCGTGCTTGAAGCCAAGTGTCTTTACACCGAGCGAAATCTTACAATTGAAGAGGCAACAATTGAAGTCTGCAACATTTTGCCTGGAAAAAAGTGAAACTATAGAAGGCTATTCCTTGAAGAAAGATCATGTCTACTGGCATCCGGTTCAGGGAGAAATGTTTTTCTCACATAGGAAATTTTGTTACTTTGTTGTGTGGACAACAAAAGATGTAGCTGTTCTAAAATAGAAAGGGATGAAACATGGGCAGCAAATAGCTCTGTTTTAATAGACTTTAATTTTAATCATATTTTCCCCAAAATTGTGGAAGGCAAACTGTAGTTTGTTAGTTGTGACTGGGGCTTTCTTCTACCTCATTAAAGATTCAAATGTTACTATTTTTTCTGTCATGAGGATTTCATGTCCTTGATCATAAATTGCCATTGTGGGGAGAATTTTGAAGGAAACCTTTCATACCCCCTGTAGCTCTTGCAGAGTTACTAAAATTAAAAATTGTTTGCTGCAATTAAATGTAACAAAATATGAAATCTTTTCAATTGAAACAAATCTGATAAAATCAGCTACCCTCAGGGGTGCTCGGTTAGGAGCAATTAAAAAGTACAAAGGGAGTCATAACCACGTTTAGTGTTAAACTGCCATTATCTGAAATTATAGACAAAATAATTGGTTGAAGGATTCTCGAAAGTTAGTCAAACGTTGCAGTTTCATTCAACAGGGCTTTTCTAATCAGTTGTTTGCAAACCAAGGGAGGTCATTGTCAAAGATATAGTCACTCACCAAATCATATGTGTTTATATGTATCTTTAATAAGCAACATAACACGATATTCCTTTTTACAATAAAAATAGTTGCATGGTATTTATAACTTTGGTTTCTGTTTAGACTTACATGTATTGCGAAAAACAGTTCACGATTGGCTTCTTCAAGTTCCACTTCCAGAATAACCTCATGGGTTGTTCGCAGGTTTTCCTTCCTATCAGCTTCACAAATGGATGGTTTTTCATTTTTCCTTGCATTTTCTATTATCTCTGACAGAGATGGCCCCCTCGACTCAGTTGGCTTTTTTTTCTTTGATTGTGGTCCCAGCTGCTCAGCAAATATTTTAAATTGATTGCGCTCAAAAACTTCAGGACCATTGCCTTTTTTACCATTCCTAAAATGACAGCTACACACGCTTGAGTGCTTATTGGGGTCTCGGTCTTTCCCCCTGTTGAAAAAAGTCATT
>JAEMWC010000539.1:540000-550000 GCA_016490735.1 Pachyseris speciosa | reverse complement strand
TTATTCCAAACCACTCGGTCAGTCACGCGAAGAATATTAAAGATCATCAAAAATGATTTGTTTCAATACCAGAATCATCAGACAACGAATTAATTTAACATGGCACGAGGTAATCCGCATGCGGCTTCTTGTCATTCCAAAATTAATGTCCAGAAATTGAGTAATCTCGTACCCAGATCCTACTTGTGACTGAAATGTTATTGGGTGTGGCCGTGGGAGATCTGGGTACGAGATTAGAAATTGAGATCTTGTGAAAGAATAGTAAATAAAATTCCTTTCAAAGTCTCAGGGTGTGTGATATCCCGTACCTGAGTTATTCAGCAAAATGTACCACTCAAAATTACAGATCATAGAATTTATATACTATAGACCGGCTAGGGGTATAAACTGAACACCTGGAGTTGAGTTTGGCAATGTTAAAACAGACCGGCTAGGGGCACAAACTGAACACCTGGAGTTGAGTTTGGCAATGTTAAAACTTTTCTTCTCGCTGTTGAACTTGCAAACATTTGTATAGACCCTTCTCTTAACATATTTGTTGTTCAGACCTCAAAAGGTGAGTCGACGTATTCGCGTACGTGGCATAACTCTCGTTGTTGTTGAGTTTTTAGCGCTTTCGCAGAACGCCGGAAGTGAGCTTTGCAGACGAAACACGAAGAAAAAGAAGAACGGTCGACATTTTAAACCTCGGACTTCTTCCGGCAGAATCCCGAGTAATAATTGTCATGGTGTTTTATCACAGCGAAGTCTTGTTGCGGTGTATTGGACATAAAGAACATGAAATATATCGGACGTCCTAGGGTAGGGTTTTCATTTGCTCAGAAAATGGTCTTGTTAGATATAATATAGTATATAGTACGTCTCCAATTTGAATTTCGTGACGTCATTTTGTTGACCAATTATTTAACGCAGATTTTTTCTTTCTGACAACAGCTGCAACCAAATGACGTCATGAAATCCAAATTGGCGGCGCTTCAAAGACAAAATGCTAAATGTTATTTCCACGATGAGTATATGTAATAGGACTACATGCTGTTCAATTTGGAAATAATTGAATGAAAAGAATTCCGAAGACAGTAAAATTGGACAACGCCCCAAGCCGAGTCCAATTTCATTTAAGCTCGCTATCAGAGGAAATTTTTGAATCAATTATTTCCATAGTGGACAAGCATGTAGTCCTCTTACTTATTACGTATGCAGCTATTGGGTCCAGGCAAGGTATGTTCAAAGACAAGCGCTGTCCAATAACAGATATGTCAAAACTATAGAGTTTACTGATCTGCTGTATAATTAAAATAGAATCTGGAAACTAGCCATTCTTTCCAAGAATTTGCTGTAGAGTGAAGGTGGTCTACCATTTCTCAGAGAAGTCCTAGAAAAGACCGTTTTCTTTGGAAAAAAAATAGGGCTATGTGGTGAATGCTTATCAGCAGAAATTAAAGTATCATATAAGTTTCAGAAGAATAATTAAATTTGGGTAAAGGTTAGAATTTGTAAAACCAGTTATTCAAAGTAGCGCAATCGCTGTACAAACTTTGAGTAACGGAAAGCGCAAATTATTATAAAGCTTTGCATTGAGGAAAAACGTTACTACAACAACCAGCCATGTGATCAATTCAATTCAATTCAATTCTTTATTTATTTACACTATAAAGGGCATTTAAATACTATAAGGTAAAGAGATGACAATAATCAATCACACAATCAAAAAGCAAATATTTATTCGTAAAGTCGAGCTATATGTTCTAAGTGATACATTCTTCTTTTATTTTTCTGAACTAATAGTCCAAAAATCTTAACAGTAAGGCAGCAACAACATTGACGATAAAATATCGAACTCGTCTACAGTTACACAATATACCAAGGGTAATTACACTGATTTCAAATTTTCCATTTTTGTATAATTAAAGAAAATTTTTCTTGGATGGTCCAGATAAGATGTTTTAGTCTACACCAAACCAGTAGATACTGTTTTTTGCGTTCTCTGGTTGGTCACTCGTCTAACACTCCAGAGTCCAAATAGTATTTGTTATACACCTGCCACCTGTCTTAGATCTCGCGAGAGAGATTTTGGGCTAATTTGTCTGGTACAAAGTTCCGTTAAACTTAGTTATCCATTGGCTCAGTAAATACTAAAACAACTACTCACCTAAGTGTAGGTGAATATTGCTTGATATTTAACCACCCACTTCCACTCCAGCAAGCAATAGGTAAATAACCACTTTTGGAAACTCTTGGTAATATTTTTAATCTGATTGGCTGCTATCACACCTTAATTAACAACTTATTAGATACAAACATTGTTTTGATAGGGGAGGGGGGAGGGGAGGAATGGCCTATGAAACCTTTCCTTTTTTGTTTACTGGTTTTTTTTTAAAGTGACAATTTTCTAGGTGGCAAGATATTTCTTTGTTACACTATGTACTGCATCTTTTTTAGGTATTACACTAACTATCCTCAACACAAAAATAAAACATCTACAAAGAGATTAAGAATTATATACCAGGCTTAAAATTACAGCTACTAGTTGTGTATTAGATAGTGCATTTCACTCAAAACTGCCCATCCTGAAGCGTCTTTAAATTGAGTATCGTACTTAAAATCAGTACACTCTGACCGATCCAACAAACGCAAACAAGACTACTTCAAATCAAGCATATTGTAAAGAACTTCAAGCACAGGAAAATTCTTATAACAATAATTTATACCTTTATTGCGCGTTGTACATAAAATGATCTAACGCGCATACTACTACTACTACTTCTACTACTACCACCACCACCACCACCACCACTACTACTACTACTAATAATAATAATTTACCAATTTATATAGCGCGTATTTACATATCCTGATCAATAGCGCTTTACAATCATATATTTAAGAGAAAACGAAAATACATTACCATACATATGGGTTATTGACCAAGCGTGAGGTCAAGATGGCGGGATATTGGCCAAGTTCTTTTTTACATGTTTATGGACCGAGACGAAGTCGAGGTCCATAAACACGCAAAAAAAAGAACGAGGCCAATATCCCGCCATCGTGACCGAACAAGCGAGGTCAATTAAGCCGGTTACAGACAAGCATGTTTTGCTTGACAAGTTTTGACTTGACAAACTTTATTCGCTGGTGTGTAAAGAAAAACTTGTCAAGTTTTTCCTTGACAAGTGCACTTCTTCAAAAACTAGCATGCTAGTTTTTGAACAAGTGGACTTGTCAAGGAGAAACTTGACACATCGCAGAACTTGCTCGTCTATAAGGGTCAACAAGGAAAACTTGTCAAAAAAATTGCCGTCCGCTGTGTAATTGAATTGCTGGCTACAGTGAATATTCAGTTGTCAAAGAAAATTTGTTCATTCGTTCACACCAGCAAATAAAACTTGTGAAGGCAAACCTTGCCAAAGAAAACTTGTCGTTCAAAAACATGAGCAAATAAAAATTGTCAATGACACTTGTCAAGGAAAACTTGCTCGTCTGTAACCGGCTTAAAGGATTTATTATATGACTCAAAGGACGCTATTAAAAGACAATAAAACCCGGAACGAACGGGCTATCCCGAGCGGTCAAGATGGCTCCATCTTGACCTAATGGGTAGCCAATCACAGCAGGAGAATTGATTCATCTTGACCGCTGAAAGTCATATAATAAATAACAATACATGACTTTCATGTTAAAAAAAAAAAGAAAGAAAAGAAAAGAAAAGAAAAAAACAAAATATATGAATTAGCTGGCCTTAAATATACTTTAGGGCAATGAAGTGGCGATTGGTTTTGCTTTTACAATGTACTTTTAGGTAGTGACGCAGGTTAAAACCTAACGACAGAGCGTTGTAAAGGAGGCCTTAAGCCGCTGTTACACGTTGAAACTTTTAGCTGAAACTTGTGTGCAACTGCGATGAGAGACCGAGCAAGACCAGTTTCACGAAGTGGTGTTACACGGTTAACTCTTGTTTTTATCCCCATTGCGATCGTTGCGACCGTTGCAGAAGTAGAAAGCGGTTCTACTTTTCGTGAAACTTGTCTTGCAACGGAAGTTCGAAAAAGTTTCACGAAACCGACCATGCTACACGGTAAAACGCCTGCTGAAACTTGTTTCGCAGCGCCGTTGCACACAAGTTTTAGCCAAAAGTTTCAACATGTAACAGCTCTATTTGTCCAACTAATACATGAAATGTCCTACAAAGGGTCTTATTTGACGCAATTTATCGCCGTGGACAGTAGCTAAAATACTTTAACAATAATAAGAAAAAAAACTGAGCCATCTGTGCGAGAAACGCCGTTTGGCAAATGAAAGAGAGGGTATGTACACGGCGCTAATATGTTTTTAAATGTTGGCAAAATGAATTTTGAGATTTTCATGCACGCCGCCTCATATTTACCTACAAGAAATTGCAATCTCTAATTTGAGGGTGCGTAAAGTGAGGGTACCTCTACACTCACCAAGTCAAAGGGAAACGCCAGCTAATTTCATGGTTAAAATTATTTTTAGAATAAAAAGGAGCGATATAAAGAGCGAACGACGTTTTGATGCCTCCATGACATGACATGGAGTCATCGAAACGTCGTCCACTCTTTATATCGCTCATTGGTTGGGGAATCAGGATGTCAGGCGTAAACAATGGAAAATTTGTAATCGATTTCCGATCGTCTCAGGCGCTTTCATGCATTCGTTAACTGGTCGTTAAGAATGCTTTTATTCGTCAAGCACATTCAAGGGACAAACAAACTTTATTCTGTGCTGTATTTCTCTGATATTTAAAAAGCTTTCGGTCACTATTAGGTTGTTCTGACTTTGGTTAAGCATGTGTTTCGTGTACCGGGATCACTAATTTGTTCATTACAAAAGGCAATCAAAAATTGTTTTATCTGACTAGGTATACCTATCGATAGAGTGCCAACGAGACTGAAACACTCAAATCATCTACATATATCCATTCACTGTGATTATTTACAGCTACCGTGAAATGATGACCGACACAACGTACCATGCCTTTGAGTTCACAACTTTCACCTACAGTACCGGTTAAAAGTAAGTTGATTCTCGTTCCTCGATTCCTGCGAGTTTCGAGCATCGAGGATCGAGGCTCAGCTATCGAGAATCGAAAATTTGGTTTATCAACGGAGTTGATAATGTAAATTGACCACCGTACAGGGATTCGATTAGCTGACGTTTCGAGCGTTAGCCCTTCGTCGGAGCGAATCGAGGAATTGTGGGTTGTGTATGGTTTATATACAGGAAATGGAGCCACGCTATTGGTGGTAACATGGTAACGTGAAAAACATGAATAAATTAATTGAATGAAAAGCGCTCGTTGACACCGTGGGGATTAAGAGTGCCAATTTGAAAGATCAGTTTTTGCTCGAGATTTTTACGGCTTTCCGTGGTACCTTGATGTAGGGAAAGGCCGGAGATCGACATGTGCTGTTTGGAATGGTTAGGGAGATTAAAATGCCGAGCGACAGGTTTGGATGCGTCTTTGTCATCTTTCTCAACATCACGAAGATGTTCTCGGAATCGGTCACCTAGTCGTCTTCCTGTTTCGCCGATGTATAACTTTTTGCATAATGTGCAGGTTATGCAATAGATAACATTTGCGGAGGTACACGTGAAACGATCAGTGATCTTAACAGATCGCTTAGGGCCCGATATTTTGTCAGTGTTTTGAATGAAAGGACAAGTTTTGCATCGCGAGCGCGCGCATTTAAAAGTGCCAGGTTGTTCAGTCGTTTTGAATGCGCTTTTAACTAGAAAGTTACCTACATTTTTGTCGCGTTTGAATGAAATCAGCGGTGGTTCCGAAAAGATTCTAGCAGTTTCTGGATCATTTTGCAGTATCTTAAAGTTATTAAGAATGATGGCTTTAACTGGGTTATTATGCGGGTGAAATGTGAGGGTGAATGGAATTCTGTCATTCTTTTCCTTTTGTGACGTCTGTAGTGCTGACTGTTGATCAATCTGCTGAGCGCGGTGATGGCCCGATTGAACTACAGAATCAGGATAGCCACGTTTCTCGAAAAAATGGCACATTTCCTCTGATTTGTTGGAAAAATCAGAGTCATCACTACATAGACGTCGAAGTCTAAGAAATTGAGAATAGGGAATGGCGTTTTTGACATGAGATGGATGTGAAGATGAATACAACAAATAACTGTGAGAATCGGTGGGTTTGTAGTGCACACTGGTACATAAGCCGTTGCCGCTGATAAAAACTTTGATATCAAGAAAGGCCAGGGAAGTTTCCGAAATTTCCCAGGTATATTTTAGAGCCGGGTGAAAGGAATTAACGGCGCTTATAAATTGATTGATTTCCTCCTATTACAAGCAAATTAATGGTGTAGCGATGGGCACAAAAATGGGACCTAGCTACGCCAATCTTTTTGTAGGGTACGTCGAGTACCAATTTTTCAATCAGTACAACGGTCCTAAACCTGAACTCTACGGTCGCTACATTGACGACTGTATCGGCGCAATTTCGTCTAGCAAGGAGGAAATCAATCAATTTATAAGCGCCGTTAATTCCTTTCACCCGGCTCTAAAATATACCTGGGAAATTTCGGAAACTTCCCTGGCCTTTCTTGATATCAAAGTTTTTATCAGCGGCAACGGCTTATGTACCAGTGTGCACTACAAACCCACCGATTCTCACAGTTATTTGTTGTATTCATCTTCACATCCATCTCATGTCAAAAACGCCATTCCCTATTCTCAATTTCTTAGACTTCGACGTCTATGTAGTGATGACTCTGATTTTTCCAACAAATCAGAGGAAATGTGCCATTTTTTCGAGAAACGTGGCTATCCTGATTCTGTAGTTCAATCGGGCCATCACCGCGCTCAGCAGATTGATCAACAGTCAGCACTACAGACGTCACAAAAGGAAAAGAATGACAGAATTCCATTCACCCTCACATTTCACCCGCATAATAACCCAGTTAAAGCCATCATTCTTAATAACTTTAAGATACTGCAAAATGATCCAGAAACTGCTAGAATCTTTTCGGAACCACCGCTGATTTCATTCAAACGCGACAAAAATGTAGGTAACTTTCTAGTTAAAAGCGCATTCAAAACGACTGAACAACCTGGCACTTTTAAATGCGCGCGCTCGCGATGCAAAACTTGTCCTTTCATTCAAAACACTGACAAAATATCGGGCCCTAAGCGATCTGTTAAGATCACTGATCGTTTCACGTGTACCTCCGCAAATGTTATCTATTGCATAACCTGCACATTATGCAAAAAGTTATACATCGGCGAAACAGGAAGACGACTAGGTGACCGATTCCGAGAACATCTTCGTGATGTTGAGAAAGATGACAAAGACGCATCCAAACCTGTCGCTCGGCATTTTAATCTCCCTAACCATTCCAAACAGCACATGTCGATCTCCGGCCTTTCCCTACATCAAGGTACCACGGAAAGCCGTAAAAATCTCGAGCAAAAACTGATCTTTCAAATTGGCACTCTTAATCCCCACGGTGTCAACGAGCGCTTTTCATTCAATTAATTTATTCATGTTTTTCACGTTACCATGTTACCACCAATAGCGTGGCTCCATTTCCTGTATATAAACCATACACAACCCACAATTCCTCGATTCGCTCCGACGAAGGGCTAACGCTCGAAACGTCAGCTAATCGAATCCCTGTACGGTGGTCAATTTACATTATCAACTCCGTTGATAAACCAAATTTTCGTGTTTCACTCCCCCACCGACGCAGCACCACAGTTTCTTTAGAAACTAATCCCTTTATCGAGAATCGAGTCGAGGATCGCGTCTCCGAGATAATGAGCTTGTCGCTTGACTGATCACTCGATAGACCTTTCGAGCAAATCGGGATCACATCTTGAAAAGCAACTTAGAGCAATTACAAAATACTCGTCCACATCGTTTACATATTCCTTCAGCTACGCGAAGGAAGGCAAACGATGTAAGAGTAGTCTTTCAGTACGCGATATGTTTCTAAAAATGCAAACCTCTTACAACTGACAGATGGGCCGCGCTTCGCAGAAATCAACGCTTGAGAAAGAACATTGGCCAAGAACTGACCACCACTACAATATCTCGCAATAAGTAACAAATGTTCGATGAAGAAAACTTGGCCAACCTCTAAAGTTTATCTGAGTGTTGCATGTTTTTGTCAGACACGCATAATTTCAACATTCGATACGCGCAGGTGTGACCGGTACCGATTAATGTTCACTCTTAATGGTGCTCTTTCGTAACTTTATTTCGTTGAAACAGGGTTTTCTTCGACCGTTCTTAGGAATAAATCTTACAATGTAACTCCTCCAAACTAGAGACACAAATGTGTGTAATTCGTTATGGTATGCAAATTTTCTGTTCTCACGCGCGTTGTCTGTCAAGTCTATTTTTAATTCGATGTTTTCTTTGTGCTATGTTTGGCCGAAGAGTGAAGATCATCTCGTCGACGTTTCTATCCAAATTATAGACGTATTTCACTTCGGATGTTTCCTCGGAGTTTTTCTAGTGTTCCCATCGAACGTTTGTCAATTTATTTATTTCAAAGGCCTGGAGCGATTTTGATAAGCCACCATGTGTTGTTTCAGTCCTCGTGGTTGTTACGTTTACAATTATAATGAGCGGCTTTGGAAACTTGTTCGATCAACCGCACCAGCCTTTAATTCCTTACGCTTGCCAAGCGACTACTGGCTAGCGACTACGCTATTCGCCTACTTGTACACTGTGCATTTTCGTCGAGAAATAGGTTGCTAATTCTTGAAATTTTGATCGCTTTTGATGACAGAGTCCGCGATGAACCGCAGCGATCTTGATTCGTTGATTACGAACGGCCATACACTGACCTGTATGAACGTACATGTAGCATCGGAATTTTTATGCAGAAAAAAGTACAACGCTGTAACTTCGAATGAAACTGAATGTCTTTTGACCTTGTTTTTTTTAGTGCAGTATCCGATATTTCCTCGAGAAGTACACCGTGTCCTCAAAACATAAAATGACTTTTGACAGTATTTGACCGCGCTGTCCTTTAGCGTGAATTCGTTGCTTGAGCGGAAACTGTTGTAGTGTCTTTTTGTCCATACAGAACAACTGTGTCCTTTCCTCAAGAACTCGAAAAGTCTCCAAACAAACGCCGAACAAACGCCTCCAAAACCCACAGAATCTCAGCGGGCAAAGATACGAAACAAGCGGCAACGAAACTGAAGGAACGCTTGTGCGCGCAGTACCGCCTTTTCATTGGTTAACACCAAAATCTAACACGTCTTTTCATTGGTTCCAATGGTTCCGTCGTTGCAATTGGCTCAAACCAAAGTCTCAGGGGAATCTACATTACACCAGGTTACACTTTTTGAAGCTCGATCGAGAATTTTTCTGCCTATTGCCATTTCTTGCGCGGCTCTATTCTGCTGCCGCCTCGCCATCCGAGCGTCTTCGCTCGGATGGCTCGTTGGCAATAAGAGTAGCGTATTCCCGAGCATTGAGACGGCACGAGGGCATGATTTAGACACCCGTTTTAGGAATTCTCATATGCTCAGACTCTTAGTGGTTACTGTGTAAAAATTTTCGTTTTCATTCGCTCACACTTTATGTTTTCACGTATTCGAATGCTAAATAACGGTAAACAAAATAATGTTCATGGTGTCATATGTTCAATCAAGCGTAACGCGGTGAGAAATAAAAATAGTCATCTCCTGTGAAATGCGCCTCCGATAATTTTCAGTTGTCAAAAGATTTTGAATCTTCGACAACCTCTACAAAATATACGTGACTTATTTTGTCTTCGTTCTGAACTACTGTACTTCGAGCAAAATAATTTTGAACAAACTTTGGCTCACAAAATGTGCGTTTCGTTACCATATGCAAATAAGAGGATATTTTGTTTCGTCTGTATGCAAATGTTTGACGTCTGCTCACAGAATATCTGGTCGGTTTTTCACGGTTTTTCCAGCCAGTTTATCGGCGGTAATTTAAACGCAGCTGTGATAGGTTATTTGCTTGTTTATTATAACAACG
>JAEMWC010000539.1:527500-537500 GCA_016490735.1 Pachyseris speciosa | reverse complement strand
ATCGAAATTTCGGAAATTTCTATATGTAATAGAATTATGTCCATTAGACATCCCGTTCAGGGCAAGTTTTCTATATACATAGACCATGCTATGATCACTTATCACGTTATGACAAACTCCCGAACAAGCAATCTTATCCGAGCAGTTGGTGTAGATTAAATCAATTAGAGTTGATGAGGTGGGTGTTATCCTCGTCGGTTCAGAGATGAGCTGCTCGAGTCTGTAGACATCAGCAATACTCCTTAATTTGGATGTGTCATTGTCATAACGAGTAGTGATCATGTCACAGTTCATGTCTCCCAGTACAAAAAATTCTACATTTTCACTATCCAATTTCCCAATTAGAAATTCAAAAGGTGAAAAAATGCCAATAGGAGAGTCAGGTGGTCTTTACCAAGTAACAATCACAAAAGATTTTGAATTTGGCTTATGGATTTCCAAACAAAGATTTTCTAATGCATCCATATGTAGGTCATTTCGTACTGTAAAGTTGATTGAATTTTTTTACATAGAAGCATACCCCTCCACCGCATTTTGTAAGTTTATCGCGGCGAATTATTTCTTATCCCGGAATATGAACTTCATGATCTCGAATACTCTCGTTCAGTTTCGTTTCATTTATAGAAACAATATCAATATCATTGTTTGCTAATAGGATTCTTAATTCGTCTATATGTGTAGTTAATTGATTAATATTGAGTGATGCCATTCTAAAACCGCGCAAAGGAGGCAATATTGAGACAGATTTTTCGGCCCTTTGGTTGCTTAATCGATCGCGCACGGCATTGACGAACAGCACATTATCTCATTCTAGGTGCGATTATAAAACTATTATAAAACTGCTCATTACCTTTAAAATTTAAGTGCAGTCCACCTTTGTTGAGTCCACTACGGGATATGTTCTCATGATGGATTAATTTCTATCCATTTTGATAGCAGAACTTCTTTAGATGCTTGTTGGCTGTTTTCACTGCCTGGTCAAGCTTATCTTTTCTGCATACAAGCTCCGACAGCGTGACAAGCTCCGACTAAACTATATGTGCGCTCTTTTGGTTGTTTTTCGGGTTCGGATTCTTTTCCCGCCAGGGTGCTATTAGGCCCTCTTTTGTCATTCGATGTCTTTTTCTTTCCTTTGTTCTTTGATTTCACAATGAAGCCTTGTTCTTTGTTGGCGCAAGGTGTTGACTCATCCATATTTTGGACAATGGTATGTTCGTTAGAGGTGTTATTCGTTGAACGGCATTGAGTAGCTGCTTCTCTGGATACGATTTGCAATGCAAAACTTAAAGAATCGCGTTCTTGGACTAACTTTTTACTTTCTTCCTTCAATTTTCGGATCTCAGGTCTTCCTCTTTAGGTTTCTCTTTTATATGAGCCCATAAGTTCAGCACTTCAGATTTCAGACAGTCCAACTCCTCTTGTACTGATTTAGCGTTCTTGTTAAATGCCGGAGTAGAAGCTTCTTCTTCATTCACGAGAATAACCGAGTCGTCATCAACCGGTAACTGGAGTAGCTTCTTCAGTTCGGCTTACATTGCTTTTGCTTCCGGACCTTGGACTTGAAGGGTGCCGGTGCTGTTGAATAAAACCAACGTGATTGTCTTCGACTTCAAAGAACTAGACCTTTCAGAGGGACTCGCGGTTGCGACAGGCCAGTACGCAGCGAATGCGGTTGAAAATGCGCTCTAATGCCGAAGTGGGTAAAAGCGACGGCCAGTAACCCATAACTAGTGACTTCTGCGAATGTCGACACTTGACTGACTTTTCTTCCTGCTGCACTCTCTTATATATCTAGTCTTGCATTTGGGTAAGAATGGGAACGAGAAAATCAAACAGTTGTTCCCATTCCTCGTCAGTCAGTCCCAGTTGCTCGACAAAATTTAAAAACACTAATAATCTCCCCCAGTGAACTTTTGTAAACACCTCTGAATGAAGATGTTTTAACTTGTCAAGCGTAGATCCCGGTAAATTGCAAAATGTCTCCGTGAGGGAAGCACAGTCACTTGATGGCATATTCCTTGCTACAAGGCAATAAAAGTAAAATCGTACCCTAAGAACAGAAACAGTTAGGTCCATCTTTAGATGTAGACAGATAAACACACTCTAGTTCAAGATTAAATCGTGAATCCGTTTTATTTCTTTTACAGACAAAGCTTATTTTGAATTTCATGAAGGTCAAGGTCCATTGGTTCTTCATCTTTTCTGACAATAGTTCCAGGACATTGAACTTCATCAAGGTCATTGTTATCTGAATTGACTCTATCACTGAAATTGTTCCACTTAAGTTGATTGTTAACAGACGACAATTTTCCTTTTGTTTTTTGTCTGTCGACGTACCAAACGAGTTTCATTACTTTATCATTACTTGACAACTGCTGTTCTCTGATTGGTTACTAATGTCAACCAACCATTGCTGATTTAGTTGACAACATTTCACATGTGACAACCACCGTATATCATCAAATCTTTTGTTGTTATTGTACTAGAGTGACGCTCATTAGTATGGAGGAAGGCAATTTTACCTAGGCAGTTTGAATACTAATGATTTACCTCGGCACCTCGACTTTACCTCGACCAAAACGGGACTTAATTAGTATGGAGGAAATCGACATTAATATGCAGAAGACATTTTACCTAATCCACCTCGACAGTTTGAATACTATTTATTTACCTGATCACCTAATCACCTAATCCAAAACGGGGCTTAATTCCATCCCTAGTATACTACTAATACACCTTCGACTAAAAAAAAACTTGGTTCCCATGGCAACTAACTCTTTTCCAGTCCCCCCAACCTGATTTCTACATTTTAGTGATTTTCAGCTCGAAAAACATTTAAAAAGGCTGCAAACTCTACCTAACATATTTACATTCTTGCTGGATCATGAAAATGAGGCACAATTGGCAAATATCAAAATACAATTCTAAAGGTGGCCAGCAAGGCTCTTAAAATCAGGGAGGTCTGGAACCCAGTATGTTGCCATGGTAACAATACTGGTACTCATATTGTGAAGCACATCTAGTAGAATCTTACTGGAAAGAATCAAGCATTTCTGATACAAATTGGCCGAGATATCTTAATGCATCATATTTGATCAAAACTCGGTTGAGTTTATGACGCCATCATTTGGCTAATTTGCATATTTTAAAAACTTTAATATCTCTGGAACAAAAAGAGATATTTGGAAATAGTAAACAGCATTCTTCTGCTCGAACAGATTACTTGTTTATATTTTAAAATGGCTTAGATAGGAGAGATGCGAATTTCGTGATAGCACTTTAAACCTAATTACAATATGAAGTAAACTAAATCCTAATTAAGTAACTCTATTACACTTCTATACTCAGTTGTTTTCTTCTTTACTTCAATAACGAATATGGATCAATTTTACCGTACTAATTTGTGTCAGTGTGAGTGTGTGATGGGAGAGGGAGGGAGGAGGGGGGGGGGGGGGGGGGCACTGACTGGCACTTTTAGCTTTCTGATTGTTTCCAGGGCAACTGGAATTTTCAGGACAATCTATCAGCCAAGGACATTATCCTCCGATATACCAGCAACCCAGAAAGGGGTTTATTGATTTTATAACCCTCAGATTAATTATCATATCGCGCATACACAGTTGAAACTTGATAATGTTGAAAAAAGTGATCTGACCACGATTAGGACGTAAACGACTGCATTGATTCGTTGAGTTTATCTTATTTACACTGTGATTGGATTCTTCCATTTGAAATTGACGAAACTTTAAAAACACCGGGACCGAAAAATCAGAGGACAAATATCGCCGAGGTCGGGGCATATTGCCTGATACCCGTCCTCCGATTTGCACCACGTGATCCAAAATAGCCAATAAAATTGCGCAAAAATTAATCGGTGGGTTATAAGACGAGTTGCCTCATGCGGGTGGATTAAGGAGGTCCCAGGAAACGCAACGAAAAACAAATAAAACTCTTGGCGCCCAAGATACTGTTCAATTGTCTAATACGACTTATGGCGCAAGCGCGAGAGCTTTTAAGTTAAACTGCACTCGACTTTCTCGGAGGCCGCAAGTGGTCTCTTTCAGGAGGTTAAAAACAATAGAAAATTTGTGGTCGCGATCGCTCACGAAGGTGGTCGCTTACTAGGAATTCCAATGATTGTGATTTGTCTGAAAAAAAAAATTGGTTTATTTGGACAGTGGTCAATTACGGGAGGTGGTCTCAAAGGGAGGTTCGATTGTACTAGCGATAATCGATCCCCTTATAGCTATCAAAGGAGTGATACAATATGTAGCGGTGGGTGATGACAGAAAAATATGACGTACAGAAAAGGAATACCAAGTCGTTTGAAATTGAGATTAGATCGGAGAGAGTCATAACTTTGATATACATATACTCTGTTCATGACAACTTTCCTAATATTACTTTTGAGTAACAGTTCAAAAGACAGTGACATGAAAGCTCCGATGCCATACTTTATTAACCTCTGATTTAGCTGTTTGTTCATACGATTCCTCTGAGACTTGCCTGGAGACCTATCACCCGGGTCTAACTTCAGGTTTGTTGGTAACGTTTCATTTTCTTCCATTTACGATTCTGCTCTAAGTTTACCAGGACTTCCTCTTTGCTGAGACGTTCCCCTCATTGTACATGTGCTCAGGACACCACACCAGTTTTGAGATTTCCTAATATTTGTCACAAGGTAAAAATCCCTTTTGTCTATTATTGCTGCTAGAGTGACTTCATACGAAAACCCCATTTCCGCTTACACCCGACACAAGTTCAACATCCATATGTTTCATAAGTGAATGAAGCACGATCGTCCGGGTGAGTGTAATCCTAAGAGGGAATGTTTGTGATGACATTGACTGACGTTTCGACAACCTGAGCGAAAGTTATCAGAGAGCTTAAGCAACGATGACGGCGACGGCAACGAGAACGTCACAAAACAAGAGGCTTAATGAGCAAAAACAATGACTCTGCACGTGTGTTTTACATTTTGGTACATTTCTTTGCCGTCCTCAGCAAAACAACAACGTGAAATTATCAAATTTTAGGTTTTGTGGAGCACGTGAGCATATGACGGTGAACTCTTCTTTCTTTTTCCTAACTTAAACGCCATTTTTGCTAATTTAGCTCCAGGATAGTTCGCTCACATTTTACAAGTTAGTTGGAATAATCGCGAAAGAGTTACGATAACGAGAAATTAGATTTTCAAATGACATTTTCGTTGCCGTTGCCGTCGTCGTTGCTTAAGCTCCCTATCATCGGGTCAAGTGATTTTTGTAAAATTACTAGATGCGGTATAAATACGCTGGTCGTTTTTGTGATTGGTCAACGAAGCGGTGATGTTCAATGAATATGTGAGTGATCATCGCAGTTATGAGCACTACTTAAGCAGTAGTGAAAATAAAGCGTGAAAAAGCTTTGTCAAACAGCCTTGTCAGTTAATGAATAAAGGGGATTAGTTTCTAAAGAAACTCTGGTGCTGCGTCGGTGGGGGAGTGAAACACGAAAATTTGGTTTATCAACTCCGTTGATAAACCAAATTTCCTTGTCAGTTAAGCCGTGTTGTTATTGGCTGTGAAGACTGTAAACCGTGATTGATGCGTTTCGATCCATCTTTTGTTAGTCAAATGTCCGTAGGTATATTGTTCATAAAATTAGTCGGTTTGTCTGTTGTTGATCTTTTCAATAAGTCGTTTGTAAGGTGCGGGAAGTTGTTGGCAACGGTTCATTGGTGTCTGGTCGAAGTTAGTGCGATCCGTTGGTGGTAGTACAGTAGGTAATGCATTTAGCAGAGTCCCAGTCGATAGTGTGGTTTCTCTGTAAATGCTACTTAGCGATGTTTTTGCGATTTGTCACCATTTCTAATCGCTCGTTTGTGTTCAGTCAGACTTACGTTCAAATGCAGTCTAGAGTCACCCAGACGATCGTACTTCACTTAGTTATGATACGACTCCTGGGTTCAAACCATTTACGATCCATATGTGTGAAGGGCGAATTCCTTCCTTGTGCAAGAGATCTTGTAGTGCCAATAGTGATTTTGTTTCTCCAAACAGTTACCACTCCTGATAAGGAGCCAACTGATCGAGGAAAATTGTAAGTTTCTCCCCTTTCTTAGCAAACATAGCCCACAAAAAAACCTTTTTGCTTGTAAATTTATGTAAAGCACCGAGAACACCACATTCCATTATAATGCTAAAGATTTCCGGGCTCTGGATAAAGCAATCGATAGTGAGACTTTTGTCGTAAACGGCAAGCGACTGTGACGGATGGTAATTCAGGGTATTGGTTTGAATTTTGACGATGAACTTCTGGCGACTGTTACGTTTGGGTTTAGGACCTGTTCCAATACCTTTTAGATGAGTTCCAAATGTCCGGTATTGGAGTACCTCACGGCGCCCTGCGAAAGGAGGTATAGTCTTGACTGTTACGGAATAACGACTCTTCAAAGCAATACACAATGTCTTGTGTGTGGGCCAGTGTCTACTTCGGCAATCTTTGCAGCAGTAAGATGCCATTTGACAGGTTGGACACTTCACGGGGCACTGTACTTCATCTTTTGAGCGACGGCAAAACGTACAACCATTGTAAATTCGCCCTACAACCTCCCTGGGGTGGTACATGCCTTCTTCGTTGTTAAACTCTTTGTTCTGGTGGAGAAAAGGTGGGTTAGAGTAAACCTTGTTTTCTCCTGGTGGAAGACCTAATTCTCGACGAAATGATTCAGAATCAAGTTTGCTACTATCAACGGGTACACTATCGCTTTGGTACTCCAGCCATGGGCCACCATGGTCTCGAACGACATTAGATTCCAAATGAACTGGTCCAGAATAATTCACACCAATGAAAATGCCACCGCATTTGTTGCCTGATATCATATTTCTTGTTATGTTTGCTGATGTTCGCGATTTTGCAAGGATCCCCCAGAATCCATTCTCAAATATCCTGTTGTCGCTGATCAAGAGGTGAGAATCATCATCCAGCGAAATACCAAAGGGTTTGTTGTGATGAATATCGTTGTTAAGTATGGCTATCTTGTTCTTGTTGCTCACGGCACAGATACCCTCTCTTGCATTTTCAAATATCTTGTTATCATTGACATCGCATTCACCTGCATTTGGGCCAATTAAGACGCCATGAAACAAACCGTTAAATATCCTGTTCTCGGAGGCCACAAGTTTCCCACCTTCTCTGGCCTCTAAACCAGCTTGATGGTTTCTGTACACCTCAGACTTCCTCACCTCTAAGTGGGAACCTTCGCCGGTAACTAGAACGCCCCACCGCCACAGTCATGAACTGCACAGTATTCAATGAGCGCTGAACTCTCAAACATTATGTCAATTCCGGGAAAGCCAACAACACCAGACTTTGATTCCGAATCTCCAAATTTACCAGTGCGATCGCAAACAGGTTTTCCTAAAGAGGCTGCTATACATCCTCGTCCACCGTTACAGTCTGGAAAGTCCTCACAACTGGAGTAGCCTCCAGAAATTTCACAATGGTTCATGTGAACACCTGCATCTTTTCCTTGACAGATAAGACCTACGTTCCCTTTTGGCAAAACTATGTTCTCAAAATAGCACTTTGTGTAAGCAACTGTAAAGAGCTCTTTAAACCTCAAAACGACTCCCTGGCCTAAACCAACAATCTGGAGGTCCGTAAAGGCAACGAAGTGGTTTAAATTATACTCTCCTTCATGCAATAATAGAGTTTCATTTGCTTCCGCCGTCATCAGAGCGAAAGCCAGTTGAGTTGCATTGTTCAGTTCATTAACTGTGAGCATGGCAGCTTCTGGAAACATTCCACAAAAAGTATGGTCACCACGAAGAGAGGGATCAAAGTAGACTGCCATTGCCAGGGCTGCCTTCTTTTGCCCGATTCGTTGAGTTACTCCATTTTTAATAAGCTCTTGTAGAGCCCAAGCTTTGCGTTGTAGTGCCTTTCCGTAATTGGGGTTTAAGGAAAGACACTTTTCACAGTCATCAAGTGCCTCCTGTGGCCGTCCAAGTTTTAAGTAGCAGAGAGCTCGGTTGGAAAACAGTCTACAGTCGGCAACCGACAAACCAATGGCGCTGGAATAAAGGTTTAACGCCTGCTCAAAATTCTTACTTTGTACTGCACGGTTGCCTTGTTCTCTGAGCTGGTTTGCTTCATTCTCCCTTTCTTTCCCAGAAGAATGTGCTTCATCCTCGGCATCGTGTTCACAAGGGCGCCTCATACAGTGAGATATGAGCTTGCAGTCCCTGTCCTTTAAAGGGATATCGATGAAATAATTTGGTAGCTTGTTACTATCCTCTGTGGTCGACTTTTCAAGATTCACTAGAATATCCAGTTTAAATTTCTGCATTTCTTGAGCTTTGACTTTCTCTTGGGAAACACTGAAAAAGGTCCCAGCTTCATTGAACACACGCATGGTTTCTTCGCTATACAGCAATGTACGGACCGACTCGTTATCCTCTGCCGAGAAGCTGCGCAAATGCTCTTGCAAATAGGTGGCATGCGAAGCTAACTTACCCCATAGATGTAATGAAGGGGGATTCTCAACACTAAACACAGCATCTTGAGTGAAACGTTCGCACACTGAAGCCGGTGAAAGTGTACCTACCAGTGCCAAGTGAAGTATATGGACTGCATTAGAAAGCACTTTCAACTTGGTTTCTTTTTCCAAATGGCTACGAATCACTTCTTGTACGAGACGATGAACACTGAAAGAATTCGTTCCGTATCTCTGAAACAGAGAAAATTTGGTAAGAAGGGACACTATCTCAGCCTGATCCAACGAACTGCTATCCACTGTGGAACCGTCCTCATTGTTCAGTCCCTCGTTGATCAATTCATAAGGAATGTCGTCTGGTCCAAAGAATGCACACACCTGCATTGCTAGAGTAGGTGCTCTTCCAAGATCCATATCCTCCGAGAAGTGACTGATGTGGTCAAAATTCAACAGCCACGTGGTGTGGACAGCCAACCGGTCAGCAGAGGTATTTTCCACAAGATGCCGAGCTTTTTTCCTGTTCAAAAGAGTCAGTTTTTTTTTCTTGTATTTTCTCACGTACTCTTTTATGGACTGATTGACGCATTTTATGTAAGCTCCAGCTTGATCAAGAGCCAGGGGTAGTCCTCCAAGCTCACGGACTAGTTCGCGTACATGTTCGCGACTTTTCTCGTCACCAACCTTTTCTGTTCGCATCCGTAGAAACTCAATGCCTTCATCCTCTGTCAAACACTTCAACTCGACGCAACAACGATCCTCGATTCCCGTTTCTTCTGCTATCTCTGCCACTTCCCTCCTTGTGGTAATGATCATGTGACCACGAGCCGCGTGTTTCCAGTGACCAGTGAGAAGTTTCCGCAAGTCAGTCGACATTTCTAGTTCATCAAGATTATCCACCACCAAGCACCACAGTTTGTCCTGTGTTTTGAGCCAGTCAGTGGTCCTTGACAAGGTATTCGAAAAATCGTTTTCCAGAGTTCCAATTTGACGCGCTACTTCGCCGAGGGAACTCTGAAAGTTATTGTTATTCTCGCCTGAAATCCAAAAAATACCACCTGGATATTCTTCTTCGTGCCTGCAAAGGAATTCTACCGCAAGAGAGGTTTTCCCCACACCCCCAAGACCACAAATAGCTGAGTGAACACAGCCATTGCCCGTGTTTCTTAGTTGCGCTGCAATGTCTTCTAGCTCCTTATCGCGACCACAAAAGCAGCGATTGCGGCTTGGAACTTGAGCAATTTTAGCGTGGGGTGATGCTTTCAAGCTACCCTCTTCTAGTGCACTTACTCTGGAATTAAGCCGAGCCTGTTCGATACTCAAAGCGCCTACCTCTGAATTAAGACTACATTGTTCATCGTTTATAGACGATACAGTTGTCTCTAAGTCACCCTGCTTTTTTTCTAACATTGAAATGTTTGCTTCACTAACATCTTGGCGTTTCTCTAGTTTCGTCAAGTCACTAGAAATATCTTCAATTACATCCGACAATTCTTCCTCTTTTTCCAACCTTTCTTTTCGCTG
>JAEMWC010000539.1:482500-520000 GCA_016490735.1 Pachyseris speciosa | reverse complement strand
GACTGAGTATAAAACACTGTGCAAAAAGAGGGTGTGGAGAAAACGTGGCCTAGGCCATGGCTCGGGCATGGCCCACCCTATGGCCTACCAGTAGTCATTTTTTTTAACCTCGGTTCAGCCTGTGTAAACAACGTTCTCCATCGATTTGTCTTATATACCTACGCCTGGTGGTCAGAGCACATCAGGTGTTTATTCCTATATACTTTTGAAACAAAAATGGAAAGTAAGTTTTTTTTCTCTCCTCAATCTTTTTCTTTCTTCAAAGAAACTTTTGGAAATTGTGACAGGAAAACATAATTTGGGACAGAATCAACAGAATCAAATGCACGTGCATTACCGTGGAACAGCGAACAGTGATTGGTTGAAGTTTTCCCAAAATTTACATACCTCAGGAGACGTGATTGCGTTGGAATTTTGGAAAACATTTAACTTAAAATAAAATATTCCGAATTCAGTTCTACCACGAGTCTGATTAGAAAACGAAACGCCGCCAACAGTACAGAAGAGAGTCGCAGGTATGACAGATTGACGGAGAACGTTGTTTACACAGGTTCCAGCAATGCTGAACTGAGTTTAAAATAAATGACCACTGGTGGGCCATAGGGTGGGCCATAGGGTTAAATTAAAATTTCATTTGTCTGTACTCTCATTGATGATAAAATTAGCCAATCAACGCGAGAATTTTGACAGTTATTGTAAAATTAATGACCCCGCCCTCGTCATCTCCGTTACAAACATTCTAGAAATAGACCATATTCTAGACTGCGAGTAGTCTCTAATTTCGGCGATGGATTGTGGGACGGGCGAAAGACACGCGCGCGCGCGAAGTTGCGAGGAGATGCGACGCGAGGGCGAGCCCCACAAATTAGAGACTAATCGCAGTCTAACCAGGCGGTGTTTGTACTACGATCGCAAAGCATCTTGGTAGACATCGCCGATTCGGTTCATTGTGCTCGAACCTCGAGAGAGTCAACATAACAAGAGGCTACAATTAGCCTAAACCCGGGCTTGCAAAAAACAGTATTGTATCCCTAAGTTAGTGCTAAACAAAAGAATAGAGGGAAGTCTGTCTTTCTTACATCGGACGCATTGTGTTTAGCTTGTGTTGGAGTCTATTTCTTTAGACCCCTATCAACATATATTCCTCTAAAATACAGCTCAACCATTGAGCACAATAATTATAACACTTGTAAAAAATATTTCTAAAAGAACAAGAAAAAGAGAAACAGAAAAAAAAAGCCCGTGATATATACCACTAAAGGACATCGAACCCGGGTTAGCTGCGTCACAGGCAGGAAAAATGACCTTTAGGCCACAGAGATTTATCGTTATGCAAGTTGATAAAAATAGTGTATTGATTCCAAAAAAAAAAAAAAAAACTAAGCACACTTGTTTTCGCTTCGATGGATAATTGTTTGAGAAAGGAAACGCTTATCGAACGATGTTGGATTTTTTCGCATAAATGTGAATGGAGTCTCGGTGAAATGTGAGTAGAAAATTTCGCGCGCGCACGTGCCCCCACAATCCGTCGCCAAAATTAGAGACTACTCGCTGTCTACTGAAGCAGACACGGGGAAACACGGCAGCCCATCTGCCGTTAAGTTTACTCATGTTAAAAACTTTCTTCTCGCCGTTGAACTTCCAAACATTCGCATAGACACTTCTCTTAACATATTGTTTGTTCAGACTTCAAAAGCCACAAGATGAATCGACATTTTCCCATACGTGACAACACGCATCACTGTTGTTAAAAATAGTTAGCGCTTGCGCAGAAACGCCGGAAGTGCCATTTGTGGATGATACTCGACGACGAAAAAGAAGAACCGTCGGTAGTTTATGACCCGGGCGCCGCGCGAGACGCGCGCAGCCCGGGTAATTATCGACTGGTTCCTCGAAGATTTATGTCACAAGGTCTTTGATGTTTTGTCATAAAATCCAGCGTAATTAACAGAAAAAGACTTGAACTTTCTTATAATCTGCGAATTAACAAAGAAATCTTTACGGATACCACAAAAATAGCCCTTTTCTTACCCCTAAAATTACGGTTGGACGTGTCAATTTGCCGCCATTTTGAAAATGTACGAAAATAATGCTTTGCGATCGTAGTACAACCACCACCTACCATATTCGTATTCTCGGTATTGAACTGGATCTAGCACGAAGTGGAGGCTCTTGTGTGTGGCTCGTGTGTTTGCTAGTTCCAGTTCATTACGGAGAATACGAATAAGCCATTGCCAATGGTTTGAGGCAGGAATCAGGCTGAGGAATCACATCATGACTTGACTGAAATAGGATCGTTCAGGTTGAGTGTAGTCCTCACAAATGTTTTGTGAGTCAGATAAACACCGAAATATCACATAAACATGCAGCTCCGTCCGCAGAACTTGCATGGCTGCTAAACCTGATCTGCTTCACCAAGCAACCTTAAACATGCACAGCTGTACATGGTAAAGCTTGGTTTTGCTCAGTGAACGAAACCATAGTATACCTGGCAACTTGAAATTACTAACCCTTGGTCTCCCAGTCCTTAAGTTCGTCAAGTTGCTTATCTTCCTCAGGTTGCGGAAGTGCCAAAGAACGGACCAAGGTCTCCATTAGTTGGAAACAGTTCTTGAACTCCAAATCAGTCCAATGATCAAAGTTGCAATGGCCCCATTCATTTCTCACTTTAGAACGCACATCCTGGGCATTTGTTTGTATGCGAGTGTGAAATACTGAAGCATTTGCCAGAATTCCCAACACAGCTGACAAGTCACATGTGTTATCAAACCCTGCAAATAATAGGTGCTACATGTTTGAGTGGAGCGTGCGTAATGTACTTATTTCTAACTTAAGCAATGTATAGAAAAACCCTTTCGTGAACATCCAACCACTGGTAGATGACAAAATAGTGATAGTCGTATTCACAGCTCCCAGTTGGCTTATTAGCTCAACTAAGGGCCTGTTCAAATGGATGTGGGGGACCCCAGGCAGGTGAGGTCCCCCACCTAGGTGGAGTTACCAATCTCTCCATAAAATCTCTCATTTTTTCTCGATAGCGTTCACATGTGAGGTGGGGTACCTTACAGAGACGGGTTGCCTGGTCAGCCAGGGCGGGTAACCCACTTAGCTGGGGTGAGTTTTCTCCATGTGAATGCTGAAGGTGGGGTGGGGTGAGGTTCATCTGGGCAATTATCTCTGAATTTTTGTGTTAATATATGTTCTTAGCGACCATTTTAAACCTCAGACCATTTTCAAACCCAGTGCCCCGGGGTTGCATGTGAAGGCTAGCTTTTTTGGACCACAGGTAGGTGGGTGACCTCACCTGCCTGGGGTCCCCCACCTCCATGTGAACAGGCCCTAATATAGCATTTCACCTGTATCACAGAGATTATGGGTTTTGAGTCATTTCATGAGCATGCTTTGATATGTCACATCTTAATTAAGCCATGCACCCAAACACAGCTCTATATGGTTTTTATTTATTATCATTATTTTATTTAAATGCATTTACTCGTTTCTTTTGGGTGAGACATGCATGTTTCTGTCTCATGAATGTGTACAGAAGCTCCCATTTAATGTCTATTAATGATCATTGTCATCATCATTATCATCATCATCATCATCATCATCATCATCATTTTAAATTTTCCGCCCAAATTAGTATCAGCACATCCAGCTTCACCGCATGTGGTCTTTTCATGACACTACCTTGCAGATAAGCCTGGTTCACACTAGTGACATAACGACATATCATCATAATGACATAAAAAGGACGATATCTCCATGTAAAAACAGTCGTTATGTTTCCAGTGTGAACGTGCAGACATAATGACATATTACCAACATAACAGCATGAACATGATGACATAAACATAACACTGATCTTTTCTTTATGTCATTATGTCGATGTCGTTATGTCATTATGTCGCTAGCGTGAACCAAGCTATACCGTCCCATGTCTGGTCACAGTTTTGCATCCAATCTGCACCTGTAAAACTATAATGGGCCATCAGAAAGGGGAATAATTGATCTCCTGTTATTGACTTCAAGGTATAGTTTCATGGTTTGGTGCATGTGCAAGATATGACGTAGCACCACCAGTCATTATGCTAGCCCTCATGTAGCTGTATGGCTATGCGTAGGCTAATATCATTCTGCTTTCACAAAATTACAGTCTGTGGTGACTGAAATAAATGTAGTTGATTATGATGCGAAAAATGTACTTTATGCATGGAGTCAGAACATTGAAAATGAACAATATCGGCTTTATCGTCACATTTTTGCGAATGACCACAAAATTTTCAAGGCAAATTTACCGTGAGAGTCATCTGCATGCTTCCGATTGTTTTATTTTATATTTTTTATTTTATGAGCTCGAGATCACGCCCTCATCAACTATCACGCATAGAAATCGAGAGCAAATAATCTAATTGTTTTAGTATAAATCTACTAGTTGTTCAAAACTAAACACGTAAATTGTCTAAATCTTCCACATCAACACTTCAAAAATGCAAAGAAGTGGTGGCATTTTTTTGACAACCACTACTCACTATCTATCACAGAATAGATGGCGAGCAGCGTAGCCAATCACAGAATGGAATTCGTGATAGAACGCTAGAAGATTTATACTAATAAACAACAGAATTGAATGGGTTAATGTTGTAGCTTGCACCTGCACCGAGCCATGAAACCCTCCCTTTCAAGGTATTCATGCCATTATTCATATATAGTACTGCAAACAGCAAACATGCTCATAAGCATTTCCTGACCTGTAAACTTGGCCATGTGAGGCTCAAGGTACAGTTTTCCCAGGTCTTCAGCAGTATTGACTTTGTAATCATACAAATGCACTCTTTTCCTAAATAGACCCCAGTTATTGTTGATACTTCCATATTTCAAACTGAATGTTGGTCCATCCTTAGACAAGTGGTGTGAAAAGACTTGAGCATCAATTCTGTGTGCAGTCTTCAGGGATGTGTAGTGTTTGGGAATCTCTTGACCTACGAAATCTTGGAGGACTGGTAACAAAAGCCTGTTTAAGCAAATGCCAATCACAACCCATCTCTTCTGGTTGTCTCTGAGATCAACACTGCTGACTAAAACAACAAAAGGCTCAGAAACCACAAAATTCAAACAACGAATAAAAGATGCATATGCTCTCTAAAAGATGACTTTCCAAGAAAGACTTAATGGGTTCATGTACCTCCTGAAATAATAAGTGACCCAAAATCTTGAGGAGCCATGTTGTATTCTGTTCAAGCCTATATCAGATTGATTGTAATTAATAACTCTAATTGTAATCTGAAACTTGATTAAATAAATGAATAAATAAATAAATAAATAAATAAAAAGGAAATAGATAAGAAAAGAAAAATGTGAACCTCACCCACACCCCCAGCAATTCCCATTTAGCTTCATAACTTTCCCATCATAACTAGCCTTTGAGATTCCCTCTTCCTTTGGTATTTCTAAGGACTGGGTACCTTCTATGAGGAAGGTAAGGATTTCTTTTCCAGAACCAAAATTACTTCTTGATTTCATCACTTCAAGCTCAATGAGCCCAAATGTTAGGTAGAACACATTTGCTACTAGTTCACTATTATACAGTCCTATAATTATACAGTAATATTTCATGTTGAAAAGAAAAAGTTATTTATATTAAAGGGAATTGACCTCCACTCTTACAACAAATTCATACTTAATTAATGGCAGTAATTACTAGAATGTGGATATAACATTTGAGTGTTCAAAAAAATGGATATCATCATGTTAAGTTTCATGGGCGCCGCCATTTTGGATTTGATGATGCATGATGGTTGCAGCTATTGTCAGGAAGCAAATGAGGAAGAAAATCCTTTGCGTTACACAATAGGGCAACCATTACATGTCATCAAATCCAAAATGGCCACGCCCATGAAATTTAACAGCAAAAATGGGCAATGATGATATCCATTTTTTTTTAACACTTAAATGTTATATTCGTGTTTTAAAACAATATTTGAAATCTAGTAATTATTACTGTACCTACAATTTAGCATCAATTTGTTGTAAGAGTGGAGGTTCCCTTTAAATTGTTTGTCATTATTATTACCTGCTCCAGCAGTGGCAGAAGGTGTAGTTAAGACTGTGGGTTTAGCTGGGGTCCCTGGTAGTGTTGTTGGCATATGCAAAATTATACGATGTGGGCTTGGACCAGTTGCCATGGTGATCTGAAAAATACATTTAAAGGCAAGAATATCAAACAACTTGAATCTTGACTGCTGAAACTGCTACAGGGGGAAACAGAGAATATCGTTATTAGACACCACAGAAAGATTTTGATGTGGCTGAATTTAACCTGCCAGTGTTGTCAATCCCAGTGAAACAGGAACCAGTAAGTCTCTCATTAAGGGGTGTAGACAAAACGTGGACCCCCCCTTCTGGACCCCCTTTCTGGACCCCCTTCTGGACCCCTCGAGTTTTCTGTTGGAAAATAATAAATGATAAAAAAATAGTCTTCACTTTGGATTTCAACTTCAGTCGGCTCGTTGATAATTACAGACAGTATTATAGTAATCGCGAACACTACCACAGTCAATCAAATGAAGATTGATCCTCACAGTTGCCATTTTCATCCCGTGAAAGACTTGCTTTGAATTTTGCTGACTTTACCTTGCTGATTTTTGTTGTTACCAAATACTTTAGAATTTTCTCGCAAAGGTTAAATAGAAGTTAAATCCACAAATTGCTGTTCGGCTTTCAACTGGCTTTCGGAGAATGTGAAAGTTATTATTTTTATTGTTGGCAGATCTATGTCACGTGCTAGGCAACCAGAGTGATCATATTTCACTCCATCATGTACCATTCGGCAGATTTGACGGCTCCATGATATTTCAGAGCAACCTTTGGACTATAATTTGTCAGCGTGGAAGAAACATTGCTCACCTTTTTGCTGTAGTGTTATTCTAATCCAAACAAAAAGGATAGTTTTTGAGCTCATTTCACATTCTTCGAAAGCCAGTTGAGTACAATTTTTAATTTAACGGTCCACCATTACTCACACTCATAACTGACATTAGGCCTCGGAGAACTGGAGCCAGGATAAAATGACATCATTTACTCACTGGTTTAAAATTGCATGTGAGTGTGTGAATGCAGCTTATTAAGTATGCAAAACACAAGTTTGACAGTCAGAAAGCTCAAAATTCCCGTGCTGCATACTAAATCAGCCAGGGTTTACACACACTGCATTCTTACTCTTGGGAGCTTTCTACGTCATTTTGTCCTCAATCCAGTTATCTCAAGAAAATGAAGTTAGTAATGGCGGATCACTAAATAGAAAAATTCAGTCAAAATAAAAAACTGACTTCTCCAAATTAAAGCTTGAAATTTCGTGAGTCGGTTACTAAGCAAACACACTTTCAAAATTTGAAGAAAAAAGACGAGTGATTTTCTGATTATAGGGAAGGCTGCTTTTAAATCCAGGTTTGAGTCATGGTGGGCAATTGCCAAACTAAAGTCAACTCATACCCTCCAAACGCTCCAAACGACTTCCCAAAACTGTTTCTTAGTTACATAATTAATTTGGCAGAAAACTTGAAGTTAATTGCAGTCACGATGCTGCTAAAATGTTATTAGAAATCTTCTCATGTTGTTATTATTATTATTATTATTATTAAGCGGCCATCGCTTAGCGACGAGCCGCTTCTAGTAATACCCATTTTTTTTTTGTGGTTATTTTTCGCCGTGGTGTCTGCCGAGAGGCCCGTGCCCCTCTCGGCCAGAGGAAGAAACAATTACATGAGTAAAGAAATAATTTTTCTTTTTATAGCGGCAACCGGACTCGAACTCCCGACTTTCAGATCTCAACGTCGGCCCCTTATACGATTGCGCTAATGAGACATCTCTTGCGGTTACTAGAGAATTTTGTAGTAAATAAAGTCATGAGGTCGGTCGCGCATCGTCTCTTTAAAAGCCTGTCAATGCTCAAGGGTTACAGAGGAAAGAAATGTTTTGTCAGAATTGAATTACTCCAATGTACATCCAATAGCAAAGGAATTTATTTGAAAGTGTTTATTTTGAGCAGTATTTGACAACACCGATGAGTGGGAGTCCGATCTTAACTAAAGCTATTCGGAAGACCATAAATGTTTTTAAACTGAACTTGTAGATTTCAGTGGCCATAAAATACAGGGGTGAGAGTCGGAAATGGTGAAATCCTTTCAAAAAGAAATGTTATATCAGAATTGAATTACTCCATTGTACCTCTTATACAAAAAGAATTTATTTGAGCGTTCCTTTTCACCCGGTTTTGAAGATAAACAAACATTGACCGAGTTAGTGATGGCGCAATACCAGAGTACTAGTGATGGTGCAATACTGGAAGTGAAGTCAACCACAGCTCTTTTCTCGTGGCGTTGTTTGAACATAGCTTAGTAGTATTGGAGATATCGGTTGTCAAGAAACAGGTCAACGGATTGAAGACGCAGATTTATACTATATTCTTCGCTTTCTGTGAAGTTGTCAAGCAAATCGAAGAGCCATTGTTTTGTCAAATTTCGGCTGGCCTTGGTTTCTCGCGGAGTGAATATCCATAGAATCAAAGAAAAAAAAACTTAATTATATTGGGACTTGAACCACCAACCCTACGCTTCCATGACCGAATTTTAAATTCTTTACCATTCGGAGTCACGAATTGTCTGTCATGCCAACTGAAAGGTGACAAAAATTGAATTACGATCAACTTGAACTTATCCAGTGCATTACACTGTATTCCTTGGATGGTCTAAAAGGCCGCTTCTAAATTCTCGGAGAATTCTTGTTTTTATAATCAAATGGTTCCGCTCCAAGGGTTTTTCAAAGGGCTGGATTGTATAATTGTGTAAAGGCCTTGGGATTTTCATATCATATCTCATGATTCGATCTCACTTCCATAATGTCTGGTAAACCCTTAAACAAATTAAGAAGTATTTTAGGTCAAAATTCGATCACTTTCAGTGGGGTATTAAAGGTTCAAAGTCTCATAAAATCATACACAGTTGTTTGTCTCTCAAACAAGATGGCGTCCCACCTTCGCTTGTCCTGTAAAAGGTCCACATCAACTTGTAGTTGAAATTACTTGTGATGAAACACCAGTTTCTTTCCTGTATCTTCAATAATATCATCAGCTCATTTAACTCCCTAAGGGATTGACTGACTGCGATATTTAGGTCTTCGTAAAGTGTAAATTAGAAATCTATAATAACCTAGTTATTGTAGCTTGTACTGTAAAGAGGACTTCGTTAATTACATGTGTTGACCCAAAAACTAGCTCTCCTTCATCTCTTACCCTGACGTAAAGAAGAAATCGAATCCTTGCTACCCGAAAACCACATAAAATATCTTGTTTCGAAATGGCAACATCGCAGCAAGATTTTGATTTTTTTCTTCAAGGAACTTGGAGAGGATTTCCGAGAAAAGGCCCGGAAGTAAAACCTAAAGATGATAACTGGATGATGGACCTGCGGATAAACTGAACGGTGGAGTGAACAACAAGTGACCGCGTTATAGGAGTTTGAACAGAGCTGAACCAGAAGCCATGATATAACGTTATGCTTCTGGTTGAACTTAGTCTTGAAACTTAGCCATTTTTCTTGTGTTGTTTGTCTTGTATACCAGCCCCCAAAAGTCAAGGATGTTGTGAGGAAACATGTTAACAAGCCATAGCTGAGGAAAAGAAGAACAGGAATGAACACTTAAGTTTTCACGTTTTTTAGATCACGAAAGGCAAAAGTAAAGCATTTGGTTTCATAATTAGGTAAGCGCATGAGGGAACTGTCAAAGATGGTGGCAGCCTGGGACAAGCGTAGTTCAGGGCAGAGTGGGGAAGGGAACCGAGAGAAAGCATCCTAATCCTAAATATTACTCCTAAATACGCTCGCGGAATCATGCGTGTAAGCTAACTTTGTACGCATTAGGAAGTAAGTTCAATTTGTTCTCTCCGAAGAAAGGTGAGAGGAATCAATGATAATTTAGGAGGGACATTACGTAAGCTACTGGGTCACTAGTAACAATGAAATCATCCTAAATTTTAGTACGCTACATAAATCATTATAACATTACGTTGCACTGCCAGAGCTCACCAGAATGTCAGACTAATCAAAATGGAAAAAAGGATGTATGCTTAAAGGGAGGGTCTTTAAGGTACGGAGGCCGTACTAGGGACGACAAGCCAAATCAAAGTTGCAATTAATAGACTACTCTCTTCGCAATGCGGCGTCGACAAAATCCGGATCGGATCGGATCGGATCACGGATCGGATCGGATCACGGATGGGAAAAGAGTAATAAACACATTGGAGAAATGCTGACATATTGTGACATATTGCGTGACATATTGGAGCGAGTGATTTCCCGCCATGGAAAGTGATTTCCCGACATGTAGTCTCCTTCACGGCTGTCGCCATGGACGAAAGCAAGCGGAAGGGACGCATCATTTTATCATTCAGTTATAATTTCTTTTTTAATATCATCTCACGTGTTTATTTACCTTTTCTATATTATTTTAGCATGGGCAAGAGAAGAGACGAAAAACGAGGTGGAGAGTAACGTTTTTTAGATGTGACGATTAAAGTGTTGTGTACGCTAGCGATTTATTTAGTTAAATCCATGTTGGCTTCTTCCATGAACTCGCTCAGCTCCTCTTAACCTAAATCGCAATTGTTACACGCCAAACGACTTAAATTCCACGAGTATATGGAACTCAGTGATGAACAGTTAGAGATCGCACAATAATTTTGGCCGTCTAGTTGTGAAATCATCACGTATTTTTCGTATTGTAATATTATAATAATCTTTACAAACCCCTTGGCTCTTTTAATAATTATATACTATAACCACTGTGACCAAAAATATGCTCGTTGATAAATTATTTTATCTGGAAAGCGACAAGTATTTTTTTCAGCGGCGTGAATTCGCATGATCGCCGTTGCCATTACAGTCTGGAGGCTTTTGTCTGGGATGTTTCAATGACTGCGGACGGTCGACGAGATTTTAGACTTTAAGACATTTTTTTTCGAAAACTTAAGACCATAAATCGAATTCTATTCTACACACTGAGAAAACTCATTTTAAGAAAATGCCTAGCCCTCCGGGGTTTCCTAAAAGCTCCGCTGGCGAATTCGCACCACTGAAAAAAATAATTGTCGCTTTCCATATAAATAATTTATCAACGAGCATATTTTTGGTCACAGTGGTTATAGTATATAATTATTAAAAGAGCCAAGGGGTTTGTAAAGATTATTATAATATTACAATACGAAAAATACGTGATGATTTCACAACTAGACGGCCAAAATTATTGTGCGATCTCTAACTGTTCATCACTGAGTTCCATATACTCGTGGAATTTAAGTCGTTTGGCGTGTAACAATTGCGATTTAGGTTAAGAGGAGCTGAGCGAGTTCATGGAAGAAGCCAACATGGATTTAACTAAATAAATCGCTAGCGTACACAACACTTTAATCGTCACATCTAAAAAACGTTACTCCCCACCTCGTTTTTCGTCTCTTCTCTTGCCCTTGCTAAAATAATATCAAATATAGAAAAGGTAAATAAACACGTGAGATGATATTAAAAAAAGAAATTATAACTGAATGATAAAATGATGCGTCCCTTACGCTTGCTTTCGTCCATGGCGACAGCCGTGAAGGAGACTACATGTCGGGAAATCACTTTCCATGGCGGGAAATCACTCGCTCCAATATGTCACGCAATATGTCACAATATGTCAGCATTTCTCCAAGGTGTTTATTACTCTTTTCCCATCCGTGATCCGATCCGATCCGTGATCCGATCCGATCCGATCCGATCCGGGTTTTGTCGACGCCGCTTCGCAATGACACGAATCGAGGTGTAATCAATTGGCCTCCAGGGCGGCCTGAAACCAGTTTCTATAGATCGTATTACGTATAACTATTATGCGTTTCCTTCAGTTTGACCAAGTTTAATTAGCTCATTCAGCGAGTCTTCTGGAAATCTCCCGTCGCCATCGACTCAGTAACCTCCCGCAGGAGGGTTTTCCAATACAGCAAAATGACAATAGTCCAGTTTCGAGTTCGCCATGACCGCTGAATAAAAGCTCTGAGAACGCATTTGTACACCGTTAGCCTCGACCTAAAGCAAAATATTCACAAATTCCAGCGGGAAGGTGACATGAATTTGAAAATTAAACAATAGAAAGCTGTAAACAGGTCATCTTCTCGCTGGAATTTGTGAATATTTTACTTTATAATAACGTTTTGATATAACGCGCGCTCTGATTGGTTAAAACAGCGTACTTTATCAGAGTACAGATGCACGGCCGGCTACGGTCTCACGCAAATCGAGTCAACCCAAATGAAAAGTGGCCGGCCAAATGAAAAGTGGGCGGCCGATTTCTGAATTTTTCCTTCGGTTTTTATTTTGAGTGAGGCGTCTTATACGACCCAGAAATCGAGTATGAAAACGAGCTCTTAGCCTCAATGGATTTGGAAGATGCTTCTGCGAGTAACACCACAAATAACAGCGTGATATTAATATCACGGGTGTTTTCAGAATTACAAGTTGCTGAAATTGTGCGAGTCGCGCAGCGACAAGGGTAATTTCAGCAACCTCTGGAAACACAAGTGATATTAACCCTTAATTTCACGAGGACTGATTCCAATTACGTGTTAAAAACAGAGGGTTAAAATTTTCTCAACAATGCCGAGGCACGTCGAAAAACAGTCAGCCAAGCGAAGTAAAAACACTTTTCTTCGCAAGCCAAACAAACAAACAACTCAACTACTTTTTAATTTGCGTCCAAAACGAGTGTAGATGATTATTATTTACATCCAGTCGAGAGATAAATGTGAGTTTCAGTCCTGAACAAAAGTAACAAAGATCAAACCAAATGTTCAAAGCTTCAATTTATTTACCTGCGCTGTAGACTGAGGTTTCCACCACTTAACAAATAAAGAAGTCTCGCCTGTGATCTGTTCTGTTGTAAAGCACGCAGGAAGCGGATAGAGCACTCAAGAAGTAGGGAAAACACTCGACTACGTCTCGTGTTTCCCCTACACTTCTTTCGTGCTCTATCCGCTTCCTGCGTGCTTTACAACAGAACAGATCACAGGCGAGGCTTCTTTATTTGTTTTATAATAAAGAATTTCTTAATTTCCTCACGCATTCGGCTAAAATTTTCGGAAAACTTTATTTTCCAAATCGTACGAGTGGCGTCAGCCGTACATCCTCCGTACATCTGTACTCTGATAAGGTACGCTAAAACAGACCAATCACAATCCTTGTTAGAATGGTTCAAAACATTTTATTGGTTGAAACAGACCAAAGCTGTCAAAATGTCAAATCATCAAAGTCCAGAAACCATCAAAGTGCGAGTAGTCGCGAGTAGGTTTTTGGCCTAAAATCGGGATCGAAAAGCAAATTGTTCAGTAAAATCCAGCTGAAATTCGCTAAAAAAGCTGTAAAGATCAAGAGCTAGATTTAAAAAATACTCAGGAAGATGAATTTCCGAGTGATAAACGGAATAGCAAAAGAGGTTTCACTTGAAAAGCTTAAAACTTGGATCGACATAATGATGATGATGAACATGATGGTCATGGTGTTGATGTATTATTATGATAATGATGATGATCTTCGTCAGAATGATGATGTGATGACAGTGATGGCATCTAAACACATGAGCCACAAAACAGTTTAACCGTTTTACGTTTAGTAAAGACATTTTGACCCCTTGCTTTGTCTCGCTTTCTGACTGAATAATGGCTGGCTAGCATGGTTTCTTCCGATTGACTCTTTTCCTGTTTTACGTTTATGGATTTTTATCGGTCTGCCAACGCTATCCGGTCGTTAGTAAATGCCGTTATCATTAGCTCGTAGTCTAAGTGGTGTGTAAGGTCATCTCAATTTATGTAACAGTTAAGTCGGGATTTAACCTAAGCATCGTTTTCAGTAGTCGCTAAACATGGATTTAACCGTTAATATGTCGTTCGCGTTTCAAGCAATCTAAAATCCCTATGCTCATCACACGAAGCTATGCTGTGGGATATTTTGTGAATTTTTTTGGTGATTTTTGGATATATTTGGGAAGAGATTAATTTAATTTAATTTAATTTAAATTGAGGGAAATAGGAAATTGTGAAGATTTAAGGAAGGTTTAAAATTGGAATTTGAAGTTAGAAATTAGTTTCTTTGCAACACGACGACAAAGGGAAAATTTCGGCTGGCAAAGCTCAATGTCAAGGCAAATACGCCATGTTTCTAATGTGCGTGCGCACAAGCGAAATAACGCCACGAATTATGCGCAGTAAAGGATGCGCCATGCCATTGTAAGGAATGACCCTAAATCACACGTTCAATACGAGTAGATTGAACGTAAACGAAGTTTTAAAATCAGGATAAAGACCTTTAGAACGCACAAGCTTTCGATTCCATCACGGAATCTTTATCAAGTAATGGGGTTCGACGTTTTGTCATGTGATTAACACTGTGAATCACGTGACAAAACGTCCTGATAGATCGCGGGGAGCTCGTAACCGGCATCCCTGTTCACGGTTGGGGCCCGACAGTAGATCTCGATGGCCTCCCTGACTCTTCTTTTAAACGTGTCGTCTTCTCTCGCAAGTATCGAAGAGGAGGCGATATCCAGGGTGTGGCCTGAACACTTGAGATGGTCCCCCACTGCTGTTGTCACTCTTGTGATCGACACGTCTTCCCTCAATGTAACCACCAAAGGTCTTGCTGTCTCTCCAATGTAGAACGCGTCGCAACCCTCAATTGGATTTCGTAAACTATCATGCATTTCTTTTCTTTAGGGGTAGGATCCTTTGGGTGAACCAATAGTTGCCTAAATGATGTTGAAAAGCTTGTAAAGGGTGCCAACCCCCAGTTTCTTAAAAGCTCGTGTGAGTTGTTCTGAGACCCATTTTACATAAAAGTGGGACGCTGTAGGCAGACCCACCTTTACTCCGTCACTTGATAAAGATTCCGTGATGGCTTCGAAAGCCTTTGCGTTCTAAAGGTTGCTATCCTGATTTTGAAACTTCGTTTACGTTCAATCTGTGACCGTGACAGGATCAAGTAAATCGTTCTTTAACAATACTTTCAACACAAGTTGTTTGTGTGAGATGTAGCCTGTTCTCCAGAGATGCAGTCGGCTTAGAAGGTGTGCAAATCGCATTTTTTCCATATCCTTGTCTGCTCAACCTCGTCGAGCTCCGCGAGAAACTATAGGGAACTGTTTTTAGAGCTTTAATTCCATGGAAAAAAAAAACCTCGACCAAGCTTTTCGTAGCGTGCATGGCAGGTACTAGACTGAGGGAGCAGGCTAAACGTTTTGTTATGAAGTCTGCGTTTGACAATATTTTATCAGTTCCAAGTATAAGATTATTACGGAAGTAATGACAAAGAATTCTATTTTGTAGCAAGGACCACCGTTGCAAAATAAAAGAGCCGGATCCTGTAGTACAGATCTAACCAGCTACTGAAATTGTAAATTGATAAATGGGAAAAAAGCAAGCAAGGCCGGTTGCACGGCGAGGAATGTATACTTATAACCAATATTTCAGGCCGAGGCACAGCCTTCCTTCATCAGAGTGTTACAGAGTATGACCCTAAGGTAAAGCGACGTTTACAATCAGTTCCAATTTAAATATTACATCAACAACTTATTTTAAATTGTAACGTCGTTTGACCTTAGGGTAATACGCTGTAACACCCTAATGAAGGAAAGCTTTGCCTCCCGAAATATCGGTTTTAAATATATATTCCTCGCCGTGTAACCAACCGTGCTTGAATAGGGATATTTGGTGAATGCTTATAAGCAGATATCAAAGTTTCAGAAGAATAATTCAAATTCTGAAGAATTTCTAAACCCAGCTGTTCAACGTAGCGCAATCGATGTACAAAATTTGACGAACGAAAAGGACCTTTTGTTATAAAACTGTTCAGTGAGAAAAACATCACTACAACAACCAGCCATGTGATCAATCACACAATCAATAGGCAAATATTTATTCGTAAAGCCAAGCCACATGTTCTACCTAACGCTATCACGAAGTTGCTAAGTTTGATACATAAATCCCTCCAGAAAGTCTGAACTAATACTAAAAAAATTTGAAAATGTCTTGACAGCAAGGTTGTAAAAACATTAAAGAAAAAATATAGAACTCCTCTTCACTTGCACCATATACAAATTTTCCATTTTTGCATACCAAACCAGTAGATACAGTATTTTTGCGTGCTCTGATTGGTTACACCTTTGAGAAGAGACTTTTGGCTTATTTGTATCCATTTACAAGGAGAAATAGGTAAACCTTTTCGAACCACGTGACAATATCCTGATTGGCTGTTATCACAACTTAACTGACAATTTATTAGCTACAAACATTTTTTGACAGGGGGAGGGGGTTTAGACTTAGAAACAATTGCTTTTCTGCTCACTCTTTCTTACGTGATAATGATATTCTCTAGGGTGGCAAGATGTTTCTTTGTTACACTATGTATTATCTCTTCTCTACACTAGCCACCCCTCCCCTCAAAAATGAAATAACTAAAATTGTCCTTCCCGTAAGCCCTTAGAGATCACGAATTATATTCCAGCCTTGCAATTATAGCTACTAGCTGCATATTAGATAATGCACTTTAATGAAAACTGCCCAATCTGACCGATCTAACAAACGCAGACAAGACTATTTTCAAAACAAGCATATTGTAAATAACGTCATGCACTGAAAAATACTTATAACAATAATTGATGTCTATATTGCGCGTTGTCCATGCAATGATCCAACGCGCATTACAATGCTTTTAGAAAAATAAAAATGTATGAGTTAGCTGGCCCAGCTAAGAATACTTTAAGGCAATGAAGTCGCGATTGGTTTCGCTTTTACAGTGTGCTTTTACTTAGGAGCCGTCCATACGTAACGTATTCAAATCGAATTTGCCCGTCCACACGTAATTCTGTGACTATTGCCAACAGAGCATGCGCAATCTGAGTTTGTAACGCTATCGGAGTTAAAATATCCGGATTCGACCGTCCACATCATTCCAAATTCTTTACGTATTCAAAAATTTCCGGGCGAATCTGGAAAGAAAAACTTGGGATTAAAAAATACCCGGATACGTGTGGATGGGGCCTTAGTGACGCAGGTTAAAACCTAGCGACAGAGCGTTGTAAAGGGGGCCTTAGGCAAACATGAAGTTAAATTTGACCACATGCCGTTGAAGACCGCTCTATTTTTCCAAGTAATACATGAAATGCCCTGCGATGAGTCTTATTTGGCGCATGCAATTGATCGCCGTCGACAATAGCTAAATGAAGCCACCTGCGCGAGAAACACGCCGTTTGGCAAATGTAAGAGAGGGTGTGTAAACGGCGTTAAAATGTTTTTCAATGTTGGCAAAATGCATTAATTTCTAGACTTTCACACAAAAATGTCCTGCGATGAGTCTTATTTCACGCAACAGATCGCCGAGAAACACGCTCTTTGGCAAATAAAAGATGTGTAAACGGCGCTAAAATGTTTTTCAATGTTGGCAAAATGCATTTTGAGACTTTGACACACACCACTTCATATTTACCATCACGAAATTGTGGAGTACCTCAAATCAAGGTACCTTTCAACTCCTCAATTGCTAAAAATGTTTCTTAAGTAGAGGGATTGTAGCTCTCCAACTACAATGATGGCCAATTTTTTTAAGGCTTTCATTAAGAAATTTTTTTTTAAACTCCTCCCGAAACCATATCATAATATACTTTGTAATGCTAAACTGCATTCACGTTTTATGGCCATGGACCACGTGGCGAGATATTAGAGAGGTTAAGCAACGGCAGAGGACGGCAATGACAACGAGAACGTCACAAAACAATAGGCTCTTGGTAAAAACAAAGGCTCTGCACGTGCGTTTCAGCAAAACAACAACTTGAAATTGCCAAATTTTAGGTTTTGTGGAGAACGTGAGCGTGAGACGGTGAACTCTTCATCTTTCTTTTTCCCAATTTCAATCCCGTTTTTACTCATTTAGCTCCAGGATAGTTCGCCAGAATTTTACAAGTTAAACAAGCCGGAAAAATCGCGAAAGATATACAATAACGACAAGTTACATACATTTTGAAATGACGTTTTCGTTGCCGCTGCCGTCGTCGTTGCTAAGCTCTTTATTAGGGGACTTTAGATTTGAGTATGAGTACGAGATCGAGTACGAGTAAGACTTTCAAACTTCAAACCAGTCGCCTCCACAGATCCCTTACTCTGGCCTATTACTTAATAACAGAAAAGGAGATTTTAGAAACAGGATTTATATACGGAGTGATTATGTAAGGCGCGCGAACTAGATTTAAAAAGTCTTACTCGTCCTAAATCTCGTACTCGTTGTCAAATCTAAAGCTCCCTATTGTTATCCAGAAACATATTACGCCAACGTTTAAAATGACCACACCTATCTTTGAAAGCCCATCCAGCTATTTGGCTAGAATTGAATTCATGCTAGTGGAGCCCCTCTCAGAAATTAAATGCTATCTTTGGGTCGCGATAGTTGACCAACAGACCATTGCCTCTAAAACGGATTTTCTGATGTAAAAATGCCAACAACACAAATTTTTAACCGAGCAAAGAGGTGATCATTCAGCGGCGGTATATAGCGATGTGGCAAAAAATGGACGAATGAAACGACCAACTGTTACACTGTACACTAAAACGGTACCTTTCTTAGAACTGGAATTGCTACAGCCGTAAAGATGAATTATATACATGGCAGATATGATTTTCAAATAGAATGTGGGGTCCGAGTGATAATCCCGAGACACTCCTGGTTCATTAATTGTTGAAGTCACCGTTTGTTTCTTCCCAAAAGCAGTGGTTTTTCAGACTTGCCTGCGCTTTTACAATTCGGGTACCCAGCTGTGTTGGGGACGTCTCATTTTCCTTTGTTCCACGCCCATGCTTTAGTATTAGGCCTTCGCCATCAGCTCTCAGGCCACCATTGGGTAGGTTCCATTAATTTCTCCACCATTGGGTAGGCCATTAATTTCTCGGTCTTTGCCGAATTTCCCCAAACGTCAAAGAACTCAGCAATCCCCTGTGTTCTGTTGCTGGGGCCAGCGTGGCTGTTGAGAATAAAGTTATGTTTTCTAGCTGCTTTGCCACCAGTTGCAGCTCCATGTGTAAAGACTGGGCGTTGTTCTCCGTTACGACTGTACTGATAGTGGTTTGGTTCCATCAGGTTAGTGTCACCACTCCTGGTAAGAAGCCAAGTGATCAAGGAAAACTGTCAGCTTCTCTCCTTTCACCGCAATGATGGCCCAGAAAAAAGCTTTTTTGCTGGTGAACTTGGCTAACGAACCAAGAACGCCGCACTCCATGATCACGTTAAAGATTTCTGGGCTTTGGAAGCTGCAATCAATAGAGCGACTTTTGTCATTAGCGAACAGCATCTACAAAGGGTGGCTATTTAAATTCTCGGTTTGGATTTTGACGATGAACTCCTTACGATTGTTACGTTTGTGTTTGGAACCTGGTCCAGTGCCCTTTAAATGAGTACCACTGAATAAAGGGGAAATCTGGACTGTTAGGGAGTAACGGTTTTTCAGCGCGTTACATAGTGTGTTATGAGTGGGGCGGTGCTTTAATTGGCATTCTTCGCAGCAATAGGACGCGATGTGACAATCAGAACATTTCAAGAATCGCTGTACCTCACTACGAGAGCGATGACAAAACGTGCAACTACCGTAAAGGCCGCGTTGTACCACTTCAGTAGGGTGACACATCCCTTCTTTGTTGTTAAACTCTTTGTTTCGGGAGAGAATGGGAGGCTTGACATAGACCGATTTTTCGCCACGGGGAAGACGCACGAAGTCCGACATGTGATGGAGCACCCTTTCATCAACTTCAAGACTACCTTTCATCTGCTGGTACTCTAGCCACGGACCACTGTGGTCTCGAACAATGTTAGAGTCCAAGTGAATGCGACCAGAATAGTTTATACCAATGAAAATCCCACCACATTTGTTACCTGAGATAACATTTCCTGTTATGTTTGCTGAGGTTCGTGATTTGGCAAAGATTCCCCAGAATCCGTTTTCGAATATCTTGTTGTCACTGATCAAGAGGCGAGAGTCATCGTCCAGAGAAATACCAAACGGTCTGTTGTGATGAATATCGTTGTTACGTATGACTATCTTATTGTTAGCCAAGGCAAAAATCCCCTCTCTGTGATTTTCGAAAATCTTATTGCCAATGATGTGGCACTCACTTGCATTTGGTCCAAGTAAGACACCATGATAATGGTTGTCAAATATCCTGTTCTCAGTAGCAACAAGTGTTCCACCTTTTCTTGCTTCTAAGCCACCCTGGCGATTCTTGTACACCTCACATTTTCTCACTTCTAAGCGGGAACCTTCCATTGCAACTAGGCCCCTCCACCACTGCTGTCATGAATGACGCAATCTTCAATAAGTGCTGAGGCCCCATTAGAAATTTGAAGGGCGGGAGAACCAACAACACCCGAAATTGAAAATGGGTCCCCAAATTTTCCAGTCCGACTGCAAACAGGCTTTCCTTGAGACGTCGCTTTGCATCCTGGTCCCCCGTTACATTCTGGAAAGTCCTCACAACTCGCTCTTCCTCCAGAAATTTTGCAGTGGTTCATGTGGACAGCTGCTTTCTTATCATTGCATATCACAGCAAAGTCTCCTGTTGGAAAGACGACGTTCTCAAAATAGCACTTAGCTCCAGCAATAAAACATACCTTTGTTCCGGTAAGAACGACGCCTTGTCCAAGGCCAACAATCTGGAGATCAGTAATGACAAGGAGTTGCTCTATATGATATTGTCCTTCATGTAATAACAGCGTTTCACTTCCTCCCGATGTCATAAGCGAAAAAGCCAACTGGGTTCCATTTTGTATATCTCTATAAGGGGAGCCTGCTTCCGGAAACATTTGACAAAACGTCGGGTCGCGGAGAAGCCTGGAATCGAAGTGAATTGCCACTGCTAGCGCTGCCCTCTGTCGCCCAAGAAGGTCTCTGGATCCACTTTTCACAAGATCACGGAGAGCCCAAGCCTTTCGTTGCAGTGCCTTGCTGTAATTGGGGTTTAACGACAGGCATTTCTGGCAGTCATCTAAAGCTTTCTGTGGCTGGCCGAGTTTAAGATAGCACAAAGCCCGGTTGGAGAAGAGTCTATAGTCACTAGCCGACAAGCTAATAGCAGTGGAATAAAGCTCCAATGCCTCTTCATACTTCGTATTTTGTACTGCAAGATTGCCTTTCTCTCTGAGCTGGTTAGCTTCCTCCTGGTGTTCCGTCTAAGAAGAATCTGCTTCATCCATGGCATCGCATACCTGAGGCGGTTGCCTCATACAGTGTGATATCAGCTTGTAGTCCCTATCTTTTAAAGGGATATCAATGAAATAATGTGGAAGACTGTTAACATCCTCCGAAGCCGACGTCGTAAGTTTTACCAGAACGTCCAGTTTCAATTCCTGCATTTCTTGAGCTTGGACTTGTTCTTGGGAAACACCTAAAAAGATTCCCGCTTCATTAAAAACGCGAATGGTTTCATCTGTATACAGCAAAGTACTAACTGACCCCTTATTGTTTGCTGAGGAATTGCGCAAATGCTTTTGCAAATAGGTAGCATGTGAAGCTAACTTACCCCATAGGTGCAATGAAGGGGGATTCTCGACACTAAACACAGCATCTTCAACGAAACTTTCGCACACTGAAGCTGGTGAAAGCGTATGTTCTAACGCAAAGTGAAGAGCTTTTACTGCACAAGTAAGAACGATTAACTATGTTTCTTTTTCCATTTGGCTACGGATCACTTCCTGCACCAGGCGATGAACACTTAACGAAATTCTTCCGTGTCTTCGAAACAGAGAAAACTTCGTAAGGAGGGAAACTATTTCGGCCTGATCCCACAAGCTGGTGTCCAGCGTTGAACGATCCACCTTGTAAAGACCCTCGTTGATCACTTCATAAGGAATATCGTCTGGGCCAAGAAAGGCACACACTTGCATTGCAAGGGTCGGCGTCCCACCAAGATCCATTTCCTCCGAGATGTGACATATGTGATCAAAATTCAACTTCCAGGTAGTGTGGACAGCCAATCGCTCGGGAGAGGTGTCATCCACAAGATGCCGGGCTTTTTTCTTTTTCAAAAGAAGAAGTTTTTGCTTCTTATATTTCTTCACGTACTCTTTCATCGATAGATCAAGACATCGAATGTAGGCTGCAGCTTGATCAAGTGCAAGGGGAAGTCCCCCAAGCTCTCGGACCAGCTCACGAATATCAGGTTCCTCACCGCTGGCCCTTCCTGTTCGCATCTTCAGAAACTGAATGCCTTCATCTTCTGCCAAGCACTTCAACTCAATGCAACATTGCTGTTCGATTCCGGTTTCTTCTTCAACCTCTGCTACTTCCCTCCTTGTGGTAATGATAATGTGACCACGAGCTGTATGTTTCCATTGACCAGTGAGTAGCTTACGCATGTCCGTCGACATTTCCAGCTCGTCAAGATTGTCTACGACTAAACACCACAACTCTTCACGGCTTCTAAGCCAATCAAGAGTTCTGGATAAGGAAAAAGAAAAATCGTTTTCATAAGTGCCAATTTGACGCGCTGTCTCGCTGAGAGACCTTTGAAAGAGGTTGTTGTCTTCGCATGAAATCCAAAAGATACTACCTGGATATTCTCCTTCGTTCCGACAGAGAAATTCGACAGCGAGAGACGTTTTCCCCACACCCCCGAGACCACAAATTGCTGAATGAATACAACCATTCCCGGTATTTTTTAGCTGAGTTACAATGGCGTCTAGCTCTTTAACTCGACCACAAAAGCACGGATTTCGACTGGGTAATTGAACAATTTTAGCGCGGGCTGCTGGATTTAAACTACTCTCTTCTAGCGCTTTTACCCTGGAATCCAGCAAGCTTTGCTCGATTCTTAAGGCTCCTACATCTGAACTAAGACTATGTTGTTCATCTTCTATGGACAACACAGTTGTCTCCAGGTCGCCCTGCCTTTTTTCTAAAATTGAAATGTTTGCTTCACTAATGTTTTGGCGTTTCTCTAGTTTCGTCAAGTCACTAGAAATATCTCCGACAGCACCCGTCAATTCTTCCTCTTTTTCTAATCTTTCTTCTCGCTCTTGGTCCAGCTTCTTCTCGATATCAGCTATTCGCTTGTCAAATTCTTCAATTTCGTCTTTGATGGTCTGTAGAGCATCACTGATCTTCTTGGCTTCATCTGTGTTGGTGTTTTTAAGGTTTTCCACTACTTTTTCTAGGTTGGCAACCTCTACGCTGATAAGTTTCACCAAATCTTTATCCACTGGGCAGCCCATGCACAGCTCCAAACCTGTTACAAAATAAATAAATAAATAAACAAACAAACAAACAAATAAATAAATAAATAAATAGATCCATTCAGTAAATACTGAGGGCAGCCGAGAAATCACCAGTCTGACTCGAGAACCGCGGGAAAAAATGAAGGTTCCAACGCGCTTGTATGGTACAACAGGAATACGGAGTGGTTGATCCCAAAGTATTCAAATGTGAGACACCAACCAACGAGAGATGACGGATCCGTCCAGAATGTTATAAAACAAATAACCCTTGAACTGCTTTTTTGCAAAGTTCAGCAAATTAAGTTATGAAGTAGACCTTAGAAGTAGTAACTAACCCTTGGTCTCCCAGTCATGAAGGTCGTCGAGTTGCTTATCTTGGTCGGCTTTCAGAAGTCCCAGAGAACGGACCATTGTCTCCATGAGTTGAAAACAGTTGGCGAATTCTACATCAGTCCAGTGATCAAAGTTGCAATGGCCCCATTTATTTCTCACTTTAGAACGCACGTCCTTGGCATTTGTTTGAATTCGAGCATGAAATACTGAAGCATTTGCCAGAATTCCTAAGACTGCTGACAGGTCACATGTGTTATCAAAACCTGCAAACAAGAAATAAGTTTGAATGAAGCATACCCTCTATTTTTTATAAGAATCTTCTTTATAAGAACGTTGAGGCTGAGATTGACCAAGGGCGCGATCCATTCAACCAAAATTTCCGGAAATTTCGGTCTAAGGATCGGTTCGGTCCAACCGGAAAAGTTTCGAAAAAACTGGCCCACCTTTCGAGGTGAACCACTTTTCTCTGTTGGACCGGTGCGATCGAAATTTCACCGTTCCCTTTTTCCGGCACTTTCTCAATCCCAGTACCTCGCTGTTCGGTATTTTCTGTTCAACATGGAGGAAAGTGTGGAAAGCTCTTGCACTTGTACTGCTTGTAATGATCAGTGCAGTCTTTGCGGGTGGTTGACAACGGATTTGTCGGAGTTACTTGTTCACCCCTGTGCAGTTTCAACAGGTATGTAGCTGCTTTGCAAGCTAAGTGTTTGTTTTGGCTGTTAAAAGCGTTTTATTTCCCGATATTTCCCGTGTTTTCGAGCACTTGTAAAACTCCCGCCATTTTTATTTTGTTTAATACCTGCATTTATTTAGTTACAGAATTTCGACCTCTACTTCAGTTCCCGATAATGTTCAATCTCAGCCAACCCTTGGACGATGGGAAGACAGACACGTCCGGTTGTTAATCGAAAGCTATCTCAAATTCAAAGGCCTAATTGGACAGGGAAATAACACGAAGAAAGGTTCGGACCCGTCACGATCCATTCGACCCCAAGAAATTTTCGAACCTCAGCCCGGAAATTTTGGTTGAATGTATCGCGTCCAAAATTGAAAGGAGCACGGTCACGATATTTTGGGTCATTATTAGAGATATCTGTGGTCCTGACAAAATATCATGCTAGGTTTTGAAAGAAGCTGCGCTTGTCATTGCTCCATTTCTCCAGTATATTTTTACTCTATCAGTACAAACAGGTCAAGTCCCAAGCGACTGGGTCACTGCAAATGTCACCACAGTTTTCAAAAAAGGAAATCGCGAAGAGCCAAGTAATTACAGACCGATTTCTCTAACATCTGTGTCTTGCAAGATTATGGAACATATTATATACCGGCACATCATGAATCAACTTGATTCAAACTCTATCCTAGTACATTATCAACACGGCTTCAGACAACGCCACTCTCGCGAAACGCAACTGGTTACAATCATTGAATCAGTAGCACGTAACCTTGACCTTGGCCAACAAAGTGATTTGTTGTTACTCGACTTCGCAAAGGAATTCGACACGGTGTCCCACCGATGTTTGTTGAATAAATTAGATTTCTACGGAATTCGCGGTAATCTCAAGACATGGCTCGAACAATGGCTAACCACCCGACGTCAAAGAGTGCTTATTAATGGTGTATCATCTTCTGCAATTCCTGTGAGATCAGGTGTGCCCCAGGGGACTGTGTTGGGCCCTTTTATGTTCCTTTTGTACATAAACGATATTTGCTGTGTCTGCTTGTCAGTAGCCTTAGTGTAAAGATCAGTAGTGATTTTACCGTTGTTCAGTGTCACTGAACAACGCTCCGTATCATCTATTATTCACAAACACTACAACATTTTATCTTCATCTCCCCGCTGCGTTGACGTTTTCAAGGCTGCCCCTCTTGTTGCTTTCCGACGTTCTAACAATCTTAACGATCTATTGGTCAGTGCTAAACTACGTAAACCTGCTCAAAATAATCAACCCCTTGGTGCCTTTCGCTGTGGCCACAACTGTTTAACATGCAACTACATAACTGATGGACTTACAACCTATACTTTTCATTCCACCGGCGAAACTAGATTTATCAAACATCACATTGACTGTAATTCCAAAAATGTCATATACATGGTACAATGCAATCACTGTCACAAACAATACATAGGCGAAACTAAACGACGACTAAAGGACCGTTTCAACGAACATCGTAGAACAGTCGACAAACAAACCAACAGCTCTAAACCGTATCAGTATCAGAACATTTTCTCTCTAACGGTCACAGCGCTTCTGACATGCAACTAATTCCACTAGAACTGTCCAAATCTAATCGTGACGGTGTACGAAGAGCCAGAGAAGCATATCTAATTGATAGAGGTCAAACTCTTGAACCGTTAGGTATCAACAGAAAAGAAGAAATATAATACCTATCTTTTTGTTTTCATGTTACGTTTTTTTCAAATTTTCAAAGTGTAACGTTTTTTTTTATTTTACGTTGTATTGTTTACCTTTATTATAATATCATGTTACATGTACAACTTTTTTTAAAACTGTAACGTCGTTTCATCTTAGGGTCATAATATGTAACACCCTGATGAAGGAAGGCTGTGCCTCCCGAAATATTGGTTTAAATATATATTCCTAGCCGTGTAATCAGCCTTGCTTGTTTTTTACCATTTTCTAGTTTACAATTTTATAGCTGGTTAGATCTATTACAGGATCCGGCTCTTCTATTTTGCAACGGTGGTCCTTGCTATTAAGTATTTTCCAGTGTTTTCGAGAGTTTGGAAAGGTCGATAGTCGGAGTGAAAAGCGATGTTGTAGCTCTTCAGTCGAAGGCAAATACAATGGAGAATACTATGCATCAAATAGAATCAGGCTTATCCTTCAATGAAGACGAAATGATGAAGCTAAAGCAACGCGTTGAAGTGAACCAGCAGGAGATTAAAGGAGCACTGTCACCGTTATTTTTGCTGTTTTTGGTTCCATTCTGCCAAAATTACTGCCTTTTTCCTGTTATCGTGCAATAAATGCTCCTACAGAATCAGCAATATGAATTCCAACGAAATTTTAGCAGGGAGAGCTAACCATGATAATATTTTTGGTGATTTTTCAATGCATCGCTTAAAATTTTGAAAAAACTGGCAAGTTTTTTCAAATTTCAATCCATTTCCATCCTCATCATCTTAGATGGAATACAGGAGTTTATAGTGTCAATGCAGTACTAATGTCATTGGCAACAAAACTAGACCATTATTTTAAGGTTTCCACTGGTGCATTGGCAGTTTTAAGCCTTTTAAAGTGATGGTACAATAGCGTGACACTGCCCCTTTAAAGAACTGGAAGACCGCTTATTATATAAGGAAGTTTACGATAGAAGGGAGAACTTGCGTTTTCTTGGCGTTCCTGAAGAAGCTGATGAGAATACAAGCGGAGTGCTATATCAATTTGTAGCGGACAAGCTCAACATCGTGGGAGCCCGTGAGATTGAATTTCAACGCGTACACCGGATAGTAAACAAGAGAAGCGGATCTACTAGACCGATAATTGCCCGCTTTTTGAGGTTTCCTGATCGCGAGAGGGTTTTTCGTAAGGCGATGGAATTAAAAGATGGATTGGATGTCAAAGTCTACACGGACTTTCCAAAAGAAATACAAGATAGAAGAAGGAAACAGTGGTCCAAAATGAAGCGTGCTAGAGAGGCTGGAAAGACTGCTTTTTTCAGTAAACATGAACCAGATAAACTTTTTATAGACGGTGTTTACATTCCCTTTATTGCATCACAAAATAACCCTGCTTCAGTTGAATGAGGAGATTAAGGTCTTGATATTTCTTTTTCATTTTATTTTTTTATTTTCTGCATGTTTTTCTTTTTCTAAATGCAGTTTGTCGCGGGAGCGGTGAGTTGTACTAAATTTGAATAGTGGCAATCAGAGTTTCAATCCCAATGGACTGCATCTCGGATATAATTATCCGCAGTCTTTGTAATCTGTGTTTTATCTCTTTGTTACTTTTGTCATACTTGTCAGTGTTACGTAATTTATACATTTTAGTTGCCTTACTGTTTTATTTTTACAATGAGAAAGTTATGAGCGTTTTGGCGAGGAGGGCATCCTTCAAGCTTAAATTTGCAAGCACAAGATGGTCAACGAAAAGCAAAACGTAGATTTTAAATTACTCTCGCTTAATGTAAGAGGGATTCGTTCGCCGTCAAAAAGGAGGGCTATATTTCTTTGGCTGGAGAAACAGGATATCATTTTTCTACAAGAAACTTATAGTACACCCGAAGTTGAAAGCACGTGGAAGACGCAGTGGAAAGGCAAGAAGTTCTTTGCTCACGGTACAAACCATAGCTGCGGTGTGATGAGTTCTTGTCAGAGAAGATCTAGAATTTGAGTTGAAAGCAGTAAAGGCGGACTGCGAAGGCCGCTACATTTTGTTAGAAGCTGTTGTGCTAGGCTCAAATTATATCTTTGTGAATGTTTATGCGCCCAATAAGGTACAGCAACAAAGTGTGTTTTTTAGAAATTTAAATGACGCGCTCGATCTTTTTTGTGGTGACTTTGAAAACAAGATAATTATAGGTGGCGACTTTAACGTTACTTTTGACCCTAATCTTGACTGTTCGGGTGGTACTCCGGTTAAAAAAGACTCAGTTAAGTGTATTCAGGATATGTGCCTTGATTACGACTTGATAGATATATGGAGAGTGAGAAACCCAGACATAAAACGTTTTACTTGGGGACAACGAAAGCCGTTCATTCAAAGAAGGTTAGACTTCTGGCTAATTAGTGACGCCTGTCAAGATGACGTTGAAGATGCAGACATTATTCCTTCTTTAAATTCTGATCATTCGGCAATTGTTCTTCATTTTAGTACTATAGAGAAACAGAATCATGGCCCTTCGTACTGGAAATTCTATAGAAGTCTCACCAACGACACTAACTATGTGACTCTAATAAATCAGAGCATTCCGGTCTGGATAAACGAATTCAAAGATGTCACTGATAAAAGAGTTTTATGGGATTTAATTAAGTATAGAGTTAGACAAGTGACAATAAAATACAGCAAGGAAAGGGCTCGTGAAAGATGGGAGAACTTATCTCAGATTGAAACTTTACTGAAGCAATGTGAAGACGATTGCAGTACCAATCCCATGCACTTCCGAAAATATCGAGAAACTAGAAATGCTAAAAGGTGAATACAATTCTATCTACGAATACCTCTCTCAAGGCGCTATTATTCGCTCCAGAGCTACGTGGTATGAAAAAGGCGAGAAGAGTAATAAATTTTTTCTCTCTCTCGAATCTCATAAAAAGAACAAGAGTTCGGTTAGAATAATATTCAGTAAAGATGGTTATTTAATCTCTGATCCAAAACGAGTGATGAAAGAGATAGAACGCTTTTACGCCGATCTGTATAAGGAGGAGGAGCTAATCCCATCAGCGGATGTTTATGACTCCTTTTTAAAGAATCAGGACATACGCAAACTTTCATATGATGGTGCCTCAATATGCGAGGGAAGACTGACAAACGCGGAATGCTTTCGTGCTCTTAATCTTTTTGACTGTAATAAATCGCCAGGAAACGATGGACTCACAGTTGAGTTCTACAGAGCTTTTTGGGATGTGGTCGGAGACCTTGTTGTCTGCTGCCTTAACAGTGCGTACGAATATGGGCAGCTGTCTAATTCTCAAAACAAGCAATTATAACTTTACTATAAAAGAAAGACAAAGATAAAAGAAATATTTCTAATTGGAGGCCAATACCATTGATCAATGTGGATGTCAAAATTGGTTCCAAGGCAATTGCGAAAAGACTAGAGACTGTATTACCCCAAATTATACATCATAATCAAAGCGCGTATGTCGAGGGAAGGACTGTGTTTGATACAGTGAGAACAATTGGGGATATTTTGGAGTATACTGAGACCCACAAGATTAACGGAAAAATTATCGCTATCGACTTTCAAAAGGCTTTTGATTCAGTAAGCTGGAACTTTATTTTTGAGGCCCTCTCTGTTTTTAATTTTGGCCCGTCCTTTAAACAGTGGGTATATACATTTTATAATAATATTTCGAGCTGTGTTTTAAATAATGGTTTTTCTACCGGACCCTTTCAAGTGCAGAGAGGTGTGCGACAAGGGGACCCCCTCTCTGCATATTTGTTCATTATTTGTATAGAAATATTAGCAATCAATCTCCGTAGTGACAAAAGCATTCGAGGAATCGATGTTGATAATGAGGAAATCACAATGGGACTCTTTGCTGATGACTTGACAGCTTTTCTGCGGGACGATCGCTCTCTAGTTAATTTTTTAAAGCTTGTAAAAGAATTCGGTAAGCTTTCAGGTCTCAAGATTAATCAGTTTGAGAAATCGGAAATAATGTTTTTGGGCAATCAAGATCCTGCAGCAAGTGATGACTATGAATTGCATAATATCAAAGTTAAGAAAACCTTGAAAATCTTAGGGGTATACTTCTCATATGATTACTGTCTTAAACAGAAGCTAAACTTTGATGAAATAATTGACTCCATCAAAACAAAGTTAAAAATATGGAAGTGGAGAGACCTAACCGTTATAGGCAGAATTCAGATTGTTAAGACATTTTTAGTTCCAATATTTATGTATCGTGCTGGTATGATAAGCCTTAACAAAGAGATTATATCTGAGGCAAATAAATTAATTTTCGATTTTGTCTGGAAGGGTAAAGATAAAGTCAAACGTTTAACGCTTATCAATGATATTGAGGATGGCGGTCTTAAAGCTCCACACTTGGAATCTATGATTAAGACTAATGCTGCAAGAAATTCGCGAGTAATGAGCCTAGCAGCTAGAGGACCATTCTATCGTATTATTTGAAATCAGTTGGAGGTAAATTCATCTTAAGCTGCAATTTTGATGTAAAGAAACTGCCAGTTAAGCTTCCGAGGTTCTACGAGGAATGTCTTAGCTGCTTTGCGCCATGTTCAGTTGCGAGTAAGATGACTAGTTATGATATTTCGCAGGAAACACTATCCGAAGTTATTATTTGGAATAACAAGCATATTTGTGTTGATGGTAAGTCTGTTTATAATCGTAGACTTGTAGATAAAGGGATAATTTCATTAGGTGATTTAGCGCTCGGAAAAAATGGATTGGCACCCTGGCGTAATTTTAGGAAATATATCACCTCTGGACGCTTTCCAATTAACTGCATTGTGCGATGCTTTGCCAACAAAGTATCGCCAGTCTTTACAGATAAATCCGTATGTCAATCCAAAGCCTTTTAACTCAGAGACCCATACTCAACTTTGTTTGAATGGTCAAAATGTAGCGCTGAGTAAAGTTGTTTCTAAGGCCGTGTACAAAGAACTTCGCTTTAGGGTTATTAAACAACCGACAGCTCAATCGAAATACGAAGCAGAATATGCTAATGTTGTTTTAGATTGGAAGAAGATCTATAGCCTTCCTTTCACTGTTGCAATGGATTCAAAGACTCGACAATTTCAGTACAAGATATTAAATAGATATTTAGTAACGAATGTCTATCTGAAAAAGGTTGGTATTAAACTATCATCTGACTGCTCTTTTTGTACAGATGCGGACGAATCTCTAGAGCACTTGTTTACTTCCTGGCCCTATGTTCTCTTGTTCTGGAAGGATCTCTCGGACTGGCTTAACGATCTTGATGTTAAAGTAGATATACTTACTAAGGCGGATATAATTTTCGGTAGCTGGGATCGCAAAGATGAATTCTTGTTTTTTAATCACGTCCTGCTTATTGCTAAGCAGTACGCGTACGTATATTATTGTAGAAACAACGCTCTCGTACCATCTCTCCGAGCATGTACCTCTAGAATTAAAGTTATTTATCAGTTGGAGACTGCCTTTTCAAAAAGTGGAAAACGTTTGGCCATTCATCTTCAAAAGTGGGGCAAGTATTGTAGATAAGGGCAATAACGTATTGCAGAAGTGTTCATAATCCTCGCTCGCGTCCTCGTCAAAACGTGTTAAGTTAATATTCTCAGTTTGTTGTTATCAGCTTATGTAGCTCTAATGTAGCTTTTTTTTGTGTGTGTTGTAGCTTAGTGTTGTCCTAGTGTAGTCATTTGTTTTGTCATTACCAAATGTAAACAATAAAAAAAAAAAAAATAAAATACAAAAAAACAAAAATTCCACGGAGAACCCTTGCAAGCTGTAGATCACAGCAAATACCTTGGAGTTGAACTATCAAGTGATCTAAATTGGAATGTTCATATCGCTGGCATTACAGGGAAAGCCAACAGATCTCTTGGCTTTACAAGAAGAAACCTAAATTAGTGCCGGGAAAACGTAAAGGAGCAAGCCTATCTTGCTTTAGTTAGACCACAGCTTGAGTATGGATCTTGTACATGGGACCCGTACATTCAAAAACAGATAAAGGACATTGAGAGCGTGCAGATACGAGCGGCACGTTTTGTTAAAAGTGAATACAGCACCACTCCTGGAACTGTCACGAACATTCTGAATGATTTGAAATGGTCAACACTCGAGAAAAGAAAAGAAAGAAAGTGGCACGACTCACAATGATGTTTAAAGTAGTTTCTGGTCTATCAGCTATACAATCTCGACCTTATATATTATTTAAAAGGTGACAGGGCACTAGGCAATTCCACCCTAAGAAATTCATTCAAGTTGGTGCTAAAACAAACAAATACCAACACAGTTTTATTGCACATGGAATGGAACTCCTTACCAAAAAGTATCATTGAAAAGCAGTCACCAGAAGCTTTCAAAAAGGCCGTCGTGTGCCATCTTTAAAAACGCTGACTTTTTAACTTAATACTCGCACCATAATTGTATTTTATTTATTTATTTATTTAATTTTTTTTTAAGCACATGCACATCTGCATATCTGCCGTGATGGGATATACCCTTTGCAGATTATACGATTAGAATTAGAATTAGAATTATCAAAAAATGCACTTAAATATTAAATGCGAAAAGTGAAATAAACAAATTTTCAGGGAAGATAAGCACCAAAAAGACAAGAATAAATGCAAATATTGCGAGGATGGTGAAGGATGGAGAAGATTGAAACGGATTACGAATTACCTTTTTGAAAAAATTAGGCTAAATTAGGTCAATGACTAATATCAAATTATTTAGACAAGAAGTGCGGAAAATTTCATCTTTCGGATAAATATTTTATTTAATTTCATATGTACATATTATGTTTCTTCCTCGGTACAGTAGCATGTATTTTGCCAGAGGCCTAAACAGCCTCACTTAGATCCGAGGGTAAATAAAGTTTCATTTTCATTTTTTTTAGTCATTCTGTCGCGGTTCATCCTCAGCTCGAAAATGACTTATAAACTACTCGCGTGTATATAAATGGTTGTGATTCCTTTGTAGGAAACGTTAGTAAGATCTCCAACAGAGAAGCGTGACACTTGCGTGACATTTTAGTCATTCAGTCGCGGTTCATCCTCAGCTCGAAAATGACTTATAAACTACTCGCGTGTATATAAATGGTTGTGATTCCTTTGTAGGAAACGTCAGTGAGATCTCCAACAGAGAAGCGTGACACTTGCGTGACATTTTACACATGATTAAGTCTTCATGGTTGGGTCAAATTTAAGTGTAACAACCATCTTCAAATCTCTCTCTTCCATTTATCCCACACAAAGTTATCAAAAGTAAGTACCTCGTCTTCTGTATATCTTTCATTACATTTGTCTTTCGTAGAACATGTAGCCTGAAGAAATTTGTTTTTTCATTTGGCCGTTTTCTGTGATTTTGGTTGTTCAGTTTCATGGTTTGTACTATATCCTGGATTAGTTTTATTTATTACATGTGCAGAATATATGCTTAGCATTATGCACTGGTCAGTGGATGAACAAAATAATTGTTTAACAGGAAGTGAAGGAGCGACGGATGGACAAAAAAATCACCCTCTCGTCACCTTTAACTTGCAGAGGAGCGAAAGTTCTTCGAGTGAAATGGGTATATAGTTCATGTTGACAAGCCATATAGTCACCCTTATAAATTATTCCCATACACTCTCAACTAAGTAACAATAGCACCTCAAATACGACAAAGAATTTAAGGATATTCTGATAAGAGGAGTGCATGGGAATATATATAATCTATGACGGTACTATATGGCTTGTTGACATGAGGTATATACCATCAGTCAGGGTTTCGATCACTTCACTCCACTGCTACTGCCTTCCTAGAAGCCACAGATAATCGGGCTTTCAATATCGATAAAGACAACGTTAATGCAGTGGTTTTTCTAGATCTGAAGAAGGCTTTTGACACCGTCGATCACTCTATCTTGTTATCTAAATTAAAAAGCTATGGTGTCGGAAGCGTGTTAGTCTCCTACGCAGCCGTTCTTTGTCTCGTCACGCAACGCTCCTCGCCACTAACGGCTGCTGAAAACCGAACCACATTCCTTTCCCGACTATTAGCCAATCAGGATCAGCCTTCCATTTTCTGGAAAGTGTACGCGCCAATTCCTCAGTTCGGCGTACATCCAATCACAGCCTAGTTTATATCGGTGTCCAACGTGCGCTAACAATGGACTACAGTGGAGAGATAAGAAACGGTTAGCGTTTTGCTTCCGTTTTTACTAGGATACTGGATCTTTACCAGGAATTGCACTTGATTTTGTACCCGAGTAGACGAGTTTGGTGTTGAGGTTAATCGTGGACGAAATGAATGTGACAATTTTTTTCGGGACTTGTCATATTTTGATTTGGTAATACACTCAACACGAGATTGAAGGCCGCGTGTCTTTGAATCGGAGATAGGAAGCCAGGAACGTAAGTCATAGGCGCCCTAGTCCCGCTTTTAGGAGTCAATAGGAGAAGAAATACGAGTGCTAGCTTTGCCTTTGCCAAATTGCAAGGATTTAGATGCTTTCGCTCGGTCAGTCACGGAAACGTTTTCGCGGACAGTCTCTCCATCGCGAATATTTCGTATCTCTTCTGTAGCTCGTAGGAATCGCTTTGCTCTTGGAAGTTCCCTTTTACTGAAGACTTCCTCTCTTTCTCGTTAAATTTCTTTTTACGAAGCCCGTTGGAACTTTGTCAACCGCTTGTAGCAAACATTTCTGGGCCAGATTACAGAATACCCGGCCACATCATTTACAGATAGCGTCCACTGCAAATGAACAATTCGCTGCTGTTTGAAAAACACCTCACATCCACAACGATTGAATGATTTGTTGACAATTGAGTGAACTTTTGCCCGTATCAGTATTTATCGTGATTTGCATTGCCGACGGCGATCATCACGTAAAACACTATGGACAATTTTCTTAGGAATTGTTCCATTCATGACCAGAGTCCGTGACATCGCTGACAGAATGAAAAAGCATGCTGTTTCCTCTGATGTCATTGTCATTTTTGTGATACCTGATTGGTTAATTCGTTAGACCGCAAACACAAAGGGAAAGGAATGTGGTTCGGTTTTCAGCAGCCGTTAGTGGCGAGGAGCGTTGCGTGACGAGACAAAGAACGGCTGCGTAGGAGACTAGAAGCGTGTCGTCTAACTGGTTTAAATCATATTTGGGTAATCGTACGCAAAAATGTTTTGTTAACGGTTCCCTCTCTGATAGCCAACCTCTAACTTGCGGTATTCCTCAAGGAACAATCCTTGGACCTCTTCTCTTCATACTCTATATAAATAATCTACCAAATTGTCTCGTTAATTCACATCCCAGAATGTATGCAGATGATACGCATTTGACTTTTGCCAGCAACAATGTTGTGCATCTAGAAGAAAGTATGAACGATGAACTAACTAAAATTACTGAATGGTTAATGCCAAATAAACTCACTCTTTATAAGTCAAAGACTGAGATTATGTTGATAGGCTCAAGGCAAAGGTTGAGTACTTTTAATAGAACCCCTCTCTTACTATCGATAGCAATTCTATAAAACAAGTTGAATTTACGAAATCTCTTGGTGTATATATCGATGCGGAAAATTTAACTTGGAACGTACATATCGAAAAAATGTCAAAAAAAAAAAATTGCTTCTGGTATTGGAATCCTGAAGCAAAGCAGGTCCTTTGTTCCCTTTGAAACACTTCTATGTATCTATAATGCTTTAGTTCAACCTCATTTCCATTTATGTAGTGTCGTATGGGGGAACTGCAATAAATCTCTTGCCACTAAACTACAAAAACTACAAAATCGTGTTGCGCGTATTTTGACCTCTTCTTCCTACGATTCCAATGCTGATCAACTCTTTTTAAGACTAATGGCTGGAAGAAACTTGATCTTCAACGAAAATTAAAAACAGCCACTATGGTTTATAAATCACTTAATGGTCTCGCTCCTGATTATCTGAAATCTATGTTTACCGATCGGAGTGAAATATCTACCTATTCTATAAGGGACTGCCAGGTCTTCAGAGGTATTCACTTTGTAATCATATGAGCGCACTCTTTTCTTATGCAGACCCCAGTTATTGTTGATGCTTCCATAATTCAAACGGAATGGTCCATCATTAGACAAGTGGTGTGGAAAGACTTGAGCGTCAATTCCAGGTGCAATCTTCAGGGATGTGTAATGTTTGGGAATCTCTTGACCTACGAAATCTCGGAGGACTGGTAACAAAAACCTGTTTAAGCAAATGCCAATCACAACCCATCTCTTCTGGTTTTCTCCAAGGTCAAAGCTGCTGACTGAAAAAAAACAAGTGGTATAATAATTAAAAACTTGTATTGGTTATCCTTAATTGAGACTAAACATGAAACATTCCTTTCACTTTAATTATTACCCAGGACCTTGACCGTGATCAAGCCTTTGTAAGAACATGTAATTGGACAATTGCCCAATAATTGTCCCCACCAACAACACATAAACCATGAAGTTTGTGTTTGGCCATGAATAGGAGGTGTGTAACGTGCGGTTGCAAATTAATCCTTTGTCGGAGTTTGAGCAGAAGTGCCCAAAGGAAAACAATTATTGAGGAAAACTGTACTTTGTTTGACACAAGCAAGGTAATAACCTATCAAGATGAAAAACTCCAAGCCTGGACGGACCAAATGGAATGTAATTACCTTTTGTAAAGCACTTGGTTGGAATGGAATGTTCTCACAAAGACACAGCTTACAAAAGATTCATATGGTGTCTTGTTGACAAAACAATTATTGTTTTGTCAACAAGAAGTGTTCTTTTTGCCACACTTACCAGGTCCAGCAGCAGTCGAGGACGTAGTTAGAACTGTCGGGGCAACAGGGCCACCTAGTAGCATTGTGTGCCCAGGTGGGCCAGTTGCCATGGTGATCTGAAAAATGTAAACAATGGCAAGCCAACCGTGAGGCCCTGTCTTTATGGTGGCATTCATTTGGCAGTTAGGTCTATATCTATTAAGTAAACATCAGGTTTACAAAAATAGGGGTTTATTAGTACTACATTTAATTATAATACCAAGAACTTTGGTCTTCAAATGACAGACAGTGCAGACCCGGCCTCCAAACCCCTTCCAACAGAAACTGTAAACTATGGTAACATACCCTTAAGCTATTAGGACTATTAAGACTCCATGAGCGTAATTAATTCTAACTAGGCCTAATTAATAATAATAATAATAATAATAATAATAATAATAATAATGATAATAATACAATATTTACAAAGTGCTAATTCCCAAGGGTCCAAAAGCCTATAAGCCTAATAATATGAAGTACACATTGAAAATTACAAAACTACTTTATAACACAGTTTAAAAAGCCATGTCTTCAACTTAGATTTGAAGGAAGGAAGAAAAGGAATCACAAGTTTTTAGCCTGCATGGCAGACATAGAAAGGGGAGGGGGGAAGGGAAGGAAAAAGGGAGTCTAGTCTAGCAGGAGTCCATCACTGGGAGCATACAACTCCCATATTAGTAGTACCTGGTTA